>JAODLC010000047.1:9136611-9151090 GCA_026781145.1 Hippopotamyrus pictus
TGCCACGGCTCGGCCGGCTCCTGGTGGTCGCCACGGCGGCCCCGATGCACCACGATGCGCAGCTAGCCCTGCAGCTGGACCTCTGTGCCCTGGCCGTCTCCGGGGGCCTGCGGAGAGGCAGCCGGCTGGAGGGTTTGATGTTACTGCAGAACAACTGCACGATCCTGAGGGTATGGCCCAACCCAGCGTCCCTAACCGGCTCAGTCCCACCATGAGGCCCAAAACCCAGAAATGCACACACACCTTTCGAAGCACGTTCCTCACGGTGTAAACATCATGCAGGCCTCAGACTTGGAATTCCTAGTCACTTAAGCAACACTGAAAGGTCACTTTAGCCATGAAAGTTCTAGAAAAATGATCAGGAAGGCACTCTGCTTCTCCCATAGGAGCTGGGCACTCCATCCAGGCTCGAAGGATCTGGATCCTTGACCATTAGCAAGGAGATCACAGACTCGCATCTGTCCCTATTCGCAGATGATAAGAAACTGCAGGCTCTTCTGACCACCAAAGCAGCTGGGGTATTGGAGTCCCTCCATTCTCACATTTCCTATGACTGCATTGTCTCAGGATTAGAGATTATCAGCAGTTACCAAATTGGCATCGTTACTGTTATGAAAACAGTGTTGCCAACTCTCATGCATCTGGCGTGACACGCACACTTTAAGAATCTCAAACTCATGTAAGAAATCTTACAGCAAATCTATTACTCCATTATAAACCTAAAATTAGCTACATCGAAAGTGTTACAGTGGTTTGCAAACCCTACAGGTTTTACTAGGTAATAAAATGTACATAAATGTAAATGCGTGTGCGTGACTCGAATTGAAAATCTCACGCCAGCCTGCTAACTGAAGTTGGCAACTCTGTAAACACAGAAAGTATGCAAATAATATTAAATGTATAAATGCACAAGGTTCAGTTCTGACATGCTGTTACAAATGGCTGTCCTTAAACTGAATAATCAGTAGATAAAGTGGCTTCAGCTAACATAAGTGTTATTGAAACGGAATGGATCCATGGGGCTATAGATGCAATGTTTGTGTGTTTCTTGTTCTAGAACAAGCTGGACGTTCTGGCCCTGCTAAACCACTCCATGCCGCTCTTACGGATTGCTGGGGTTCCTCCCACTACAAAGCTGTCTTTTAACTCTGACAGGGGGCATGATTCCTACCACAAGACTCTCAGCTGCATCTTAGGCAGCCAACAGGTAGAGGGCAGTGTTGTGTTATGGAGACACCATTTTATGCGGCAGGTTATCTTGTAATCAGAACACATTGACATGTAACTGCTTGGATCCCTGCAGATCACTGAAGATCTGAGTATTGAGAAGACAGAGGAAGGGGTCAGACTGATGTACTGCTTCAATCACTCTGTGGGCTCCCTGAGGGATTTCGGGATACCCAAGAACAACAGCATTCAGGTACTCCTCACTCACTGGAATTTTACTAACAACAACAAACTAACAAAATTGTTCTGAGGGCAGAATGAAAAAAGATTCAGATCTCAGTTAGATCTTGTTCCTGCCTCCTCCTTCCTTGCTTGGACCCACCTCCTCTACAGTCTGATTTGTTGTCTCTCTGAACAAATCATTTTTCATTCTGCCGTTACGTTTTTGTGTAAATAAAACTGCCAAGAGTATTCTCTGTTTTCTCTTTCGCTCTTTTTGTCGACCTGAATCAGCATCGCTGTACGTCGTTCTTTCTGCTTATGACCACAGGCCAAGTTGGGCTTCGGGGAGGTGAGGAGCCTATCGGTGCTCTCGCAGCTTGGGGCACGACTCACCAGCCTGGGAGCTGAGCTGAAGGACACGTCTGAAGGCACCAAAGTGACAGGATCACTGCAGCACGACTGTCCCTGGTTGGAGAAGCGAGGCCTTCCCAAGGTTGTGGAGGTATGCGGCAAGACAGCCTTCAAGAATCTACATCCATGGAACTACATGCAGCATAAATATGTGGAGGACACTTGGTCCTGGAGGAAATGAGCTTCTGAGACTTGGCTGGGAATTTTATGTGATGTCACTCAATGGCAGATTCATCTTGCTCCTCCTTGGTTAATTTTTCGGTTCCAGTTGGTCTAGACTAGGCAGTGACTGATGTAACACAGAAGACTTAACCCACACTGACCTTGTTTGTCCAGTTGTTACTTGTAACTTTTTGCTAATAGGGGCAGCATGGTGGATAAAATATTTGAAGACTGTGGTTGGGTAAAGAGGCCAAGAACATCATCTTACGAGTAAATAATAGTAATGATTGTGATTCAGACATTTCAATTAGCGCCTGCTTAGCCCATAACAAAATCATCATTTCAATGAGAATCTCCGGCGTGACTCCTTGCTGCCCCTTGCAGGCACTATGCTCTGTGCAGGGGCACTTCCCCCAGCTGCAGTCCAGGGTGCACCTCTCTGTGGACGGGGGGAAGCTGCTGGCCTCCGCACTGAATGTCAGCCTGTCCAGGGGCCGCCTGGGCCTTCTCTTCTCCCTCGCTGCCCCCCGGGAGCTCCTACCAGGGTTTCCCCACAGCCTGGGCACGGCCCTCACCGCACACCACCAAGGTAATTCCAGAACATGGAACATGTAGCAGGGCTGGTGGATGTGAGCAGGTGGATGTGACCTGAGCTGGTGGATGTGAGCAGGTGGATGTGACCTGAGCTGGTGGATGTGAGAAGGTGGATGTGACCTGAGCTGGTGGATGTGAGCAGGTGGATGTGACCTGAGCTGGTGGATGTGAGCAAGTGGATGTGACCTGAGCTGGTAGATTTGAGCTTTTTATTTATTTATTTATTTATGTTTCTTTGTCTTTTTTTATTTATCTGTTTATTTTTATGTAATTTATTTATTTTATTTATTTGCTGCTTGTCATATGGATAAAAGCTTTAAAAAGGACAGGGCAGACCAGTAAAATCTGTATGTAATTCTTATAAGGCATTAAATAAGCACTGTTGTGTGACTGCTGCTAAGGCTAAAGCGACATTCGATCACTTCCAAAGAGGCCCTTCTAATGGGAAGATACTGCAATCGGCTTCTCCTGGCAAAGGATGGGGTCTCATCCAGGGCACAAGTGTGGGGTTACCCTGGATGAGATGGTGTAAGTGGTTAACTCCCCTAAATGATCCCCCGCCCCCCCCCCAGGCAGTCAGAAGCAGGTGTCCGTGGATGTTCACTGTGACGGCACGCGGGTCCGTGTCGCCAGGGAGATGGCTGGCTGGGGGACGGGAGGGCGCGAGGTCAGGGCTGCGGTCCTCCATATCGGCGGGGGGGGAGACACCCCCACCCTTCAGGTGAGCTGCGTGGGGGACACAGGTGATGTGAACTCCGGGAAACAGACTTTAGATAAACAGAGTGTCAGAGTTTAAAGTAATAATTAATGATAGTGGTAATTACTGATACATGACCACCGCATGATTAAGATATTACCTGTAATAATCGTCATAGTTTACTATAGTTAACTAATTTATTATTCATAAATGTTATTGATTATTATATTGCATTATTATTATTATTATTATTATTATTATTATTATTATTATCCCTGTCTGTTTGCCTTTTGGTGTGTATGTATGTCTGCTTCCTGCATATGTTTGCGTGCTGTCTCCATTTGTGCCGTCTGTGCATGTATGTTTGCATGCTGCCTGCATATGTGTCTGCACTGTCTGCATATGTGTGTGTGCTGTCTGCGCATGTATGTATGCATGCTGCCTGCATATGTGTCTGCACTATCTGCATATGTTTGCGTGCTGTCTCCATTTGTGCCGTCTGTGCATGTATGTTTGCATGCTGCCTGCATATGTGTCTGCACTGTCTGCATATGTGTGTGTGCTGTTTGTGCATGTATGTATGCATGCTGCCTGCATATGTGTCTGCACTATCTGCGTATGTATGCGTTCCATCTGCGTATGTATGCTGTGTAGGTGGAGGCCTGGGGGAGGCTCACTGACTCTCAGCTGCGTTGCTCTCTGGCTGTAAACCCCAAGACTAACTCCTCGCTGGCTTTCACGGCACACGGACATGATGTGTCCTCCAGGTAACGGGGGGGTCGGGGGCCCGGTCTATTTTAGCCTCATCAATCGATGACCGACTTGACGATTCCGCATAAGAATGCTCTCGATCTCAATTCAGCTGCTTTTTTTCTGTGCCGTTTTGTATCCTTTGCTCCAGGAAGGAACTGAACATCAGGATGCAGCAGAACATGCCTGCCCTGCAGGATCACCTGCCTTCACAGCTGGAAGCCAAAGCTCAGGTGATATAATACAAAAAGATACAGAAAGATAACCAATCAGGTTGTAGAGGAGTTGGGTTCAAGCAAATAGAGGATGCAGGACCACGACATCTGATTGGTTAGTCTCACTTCCTCTGGTTGCATGGACCCACCTCCTCTATAATCTGATTGGTTATCTCTCTGAACCAATCATGTTTCTATCTGCCCACAGAATCTTTTAGTGCCACTCATGTAACGCATATTCTGAGGCCATATCAGCTGCATTTTAAAACTCTGTATTGGACTCATTGGTCCGGTTACTGGCGACAAAAACAGAAGAATCTGTGTCCGGAGAAAGCGGGAAAGCAGTGAGTCAGGACGCTGGCGTTTCTCACCCGTCTCCATACAGCTGAATCACAGCGGTGCGAGCATGCAGGCCCTGGCTGAGGTGCGAGCAGGCGGCTCGGAGCTTCGCGCCGCGGGCCAGCTGGCGCTCGCGGGGGCCGCATGCAGCCAGACGCTGGAGCTGAACCATTCGTTTGCAGAGGTGCGCCATCCGCCACCCCTGCATTTTCTCACAAAACTCCTCTTCTTGCCATATTAGCAGTATATACAGGGGCGGAGCCACAGAGGCATTGACCCCCAGCTCAGTGCTGATTGGCCCTCCGAGTGCCCCCTCCCCAGTCACTAACCGATTCAAAAAATACCATCGGATGATGATAATATTGGCTCATCTGCATAAAATATGGTCCCTCTTATGCCCCCTCACCTTAAAACACCCTAGAATCGCCCCAGCCTAAGCTAGCCGTTGATCCTGAGCGGGTCATCTTTGCCTGCAGCTGAGGTCCATACCCAGAAATATGGCGGTGAGGATGACGTATAAGAGTGGAAACTGGACAGGAAGTCTGCAACAGGAAGTTGTGTGGGGAGGTCACATGATCAGAGTCTCGGGAGAGTATGCCACACCCCCTGAACGCAAGAGGGGTGTCCGTCAGCTGCAAGGTAAGGATGGAAGCCTGCAGATGAACAACAGCTTATTGGAGCAGGAGCTAAAGAAACCTACAGACCATAAGTAAACCAGAATGTTTATCGTCGCTTCTCAGTTCAGGTGTCCAACAGGTTTCCTTACCTGCCTCATGAGTGCGGTCTGGATGTTCGGTTAGATAGCTCGGCCCGCCGACGACTGAACAGCGTCCTTCTGGACTGGACAGGACAGGAAAGAAATGAAAAGGTGAGAGCCAATTCTAATGGATGCTTTCGTAGATGTTCTCCTTTGGCTCAAACGAATTTGTGAGGCATGTGCATGTCAGTCTTGTTGAAATCACAGTGGCTTCCGTTTTATCTCTGTTCAGTCCATTGTTCTTTTTAGTTTTGCTCAGTTCATTTAATCCATTGTTCTTGTGAGTCAAAATCGGTTCGATTAATTTATGATTCTTGTTAGTTCAGGGCTGTTCATATGTCGGTGGAAACAACATATCGTGGGTGGACAGTTTAGTTTCATGGGTTTAATGACCGTCAAATAGCATTTTGAAGGCCATCGAGGTCTGTCCACAGGGGAGGGTGCTGTGCTCGTGGAGCAGAGAAGAGGAGTTCTGGGAGGGTACAGTGGACGTCAGGCAGCCCTTTACTCCGGTCCTGTCGCACCTCCACCTTCACACGCTCTCGCAGAGCCTCGCCCACGGACAGGGGAGCAGCCACCAGGTATCACATACCCCCCCAGAGACGCATCCTATCAAAAACCATTCTCGAGGCACATGACTGCAACCCTGATGCAAAACTCATATTCAGCTATTTAAAGCATTCTGTCCATTGTACAGCTCCGGAAACAAACTAAGAGACCGCAGCAGAATTTTCAGTTTCTCTCATTTCTCAATTCATGCGCATAAATGGCGTGTGGCTCTGTTTTGCTGTTAGGGCCAGCTCTCCTGGAATGACGGACGACCTGTGAATGCGACCCTGACGGTGAGCAGACACTTGCATGGAGGCTCCAGTAGAGGGCAGGCTTGCCTGTTGCTGTCACCAGGCCAGGTACCTCATTTCTGTATAACTTCTCTCTAAAAAAAAAAAAATTTAATTAAAAAAAAAACTTTTTTTAGTTCACTAGAACTTGAAGCACAAAAACTATATACAATGCGATATGATTTATGCCATGATTTGCTATGCAAATTTAAAAAATACCCATTGGCAGGTACTATATTTCCATGCTTATGTGATCCTTGCTTTATTGTTTTCTTATTGTAAGGATCATTCTTTTCCAGCAGTTAGAACTCGTTCGAATTCCTGCGTTTCAGATGCAGGCAGTGCTCCCCCTGGTGGACATCGAAGGATGTGCCGCCTTGTCCAAGGAGGGCAGCTCTTACTCACAGGCAGCAGAGCTGAAATGGGCTGACAAGAGGATCACGCAGGCTATGAAGTACCAGGTGATTCCCTCTCCTGCATTACTTAAAAAAGTATGACTTGGCAGGTTGGATTCAGGTCATGTAAATAACATGTTTTATTTTATTTGTGTGTGTTCGCGCAGAGAGGAGCCAAGGGCGTCCATACACTGCAGCTGGAGGGTGGTGCTGACAATGTCTCCCCCCTGCCCTGTTCGTCCCACACCTTCCTTGCCCAGGTCCACACTAATGGTCAAGATCAGCTGGAGCACCACCTGCTCCTGGGTCTGTGTCCTCCACACCCAGTGAGTCCCATGTGATCATGGTCACCTGACCTCCAAACCTCCAATCTGGGGTGTTCCTCAGTAGGTGTGCTCCTGCTGACTCGAATTTG
The DNA here is from genome assembly GCA_026781145.1 of Hippopotamyrus pictus. NCBI lineage: Eukaryota > Metazoa > Chordata > Actinopteri > Osteoglossiformes > Mormyridae > Hippopotamyrus > Hippopotamyrus pictus. Next base: position 9,143,575 of record JAODLC010000047.1, read on the forward strand.
AATCTAAGAACGAATTTGGGATGCAGGGAATCGTGGTATTGTGCTCGTTCACCAGGATGCAATTGATGCATCCTTGATACTTGGGGTGAAGCAAGAACAACATCTGGGGACTTTTACCGTCCTCCGTACTTCTGTACTTGTGTATTGGAACTGTACTTCGCCAGTGGAAGATGACATCATACTGGTATATGAGGACACAAGAATGGTCAATAAGCATATTGAAAAATACCCCTTTTCATTACCGCACGCGTATCCCAGAATGCAATGCAAACCCCTACTTCCTCATTTCAGTGAACCATGTTTTTGTGTGTCCCTGTGTCTGTCCCAGGCGTGGGCTGTGTCCGGATACCACCGCATCGGCACAGGCAGGCAGCTGCTCTACACCCAGACCCGCCTGTCTGTATCCGGGCAGCCGTGGCACAGCAGCCTGACCCTGGTCCTCACCAACGACTCCATCCCTCACCGCGACAACATATCCCTGCACACCGAGGTAGGATTGCCGGGCTTCGCACTTTGGAGCTCTCTGCATGCAGTCAGGCCCTCAGAGCGCGCACAACCTGCAGAATGAACCGTCTGAGTGCGTGTGCATGGGCATGACGGTATTTGAATTTCTGTGTTAATCTGTGCGTGTATGTATGTCAAGACACCGGAATGCATGTCTCTCTGTGCGTCTGTGTACAGGCATCTGTTCATTGACGTTTGTGCACGTGTGCTACAGTTGCAGCTGGGTGACGGAGCTCTCGAGCTGGGAGGCTGTGTATTCTCATCTCGCCGGGGTGCGGGGCTTCTCGTGCAAGCCAGACTGGACCGCAGTGACCGCCTCTGGCTGCAGGGGGCACTAGAGGGAAGATGCTTGCAGACTGCTGCGGGGTACAGTGATGGTAAGAAATGCTGGCGTAATCTCATGTGCTGATTTAACAAGCAGATTCTAGGTACTGAAAATGTATCGCCCATTTTGTTTGTAACGGTCGTAACGTTTTTCGTCTGTGTGCTCACACTTGCGCATGAAGGAGCGTCATTAGACGATGGCTTGACCGTAGCACTGTGTCTGGAGGGGAGACGACGTTTGACACTGGAGATGCAAAGGAGAGAGGGTGTGGCCAAGCGGGATAGGCTGGCATCCTTCTCTGTGAGGGCAGCCAATCAGAGCTTGACGATTGGTGCGCAAGGCTGTGCAGAGAGCCTACAGGAGGCAGAGGTACGGCCGATGAGACATGCTGAAGATTCTATGCCTTGAGTTCATTTCTATTGACGTTTATTGACCATGCAAATATTAATAGACCCTCATCACCAATGTATCTCACGTGTAACAATGAAGAGCCCTTTCCGAATGGTCGTGTAACGTGTGCTTAGGCCAGAGTACGAGTTCTGGGGTCCCACATAAAGAACAAGCTGCTGAAAAAAATAAGAACCCTACAGCACCTCCTTGTGGAATTCAGGCACCAGGTACAGGATTATTCATTTTTTTCACCCTTCAGTCTTCTAAATGCTTATCGAGATCTGAGAACAGGATTACTGATAAATATTGATTTGATCCCATTTATTTCTGCATGAAGTTGGCAACTAATTCCACAGGTCCTCAGCCGTCTCAGAATGGTTCAGCTTTGCTTATTTCATTCACAGTAGTTTCCTTCCTGAAAATGGCTTCCTTCTCTTTGACAATCCTGTACAAATGTGTTGATCTGTGACTGAGTAGTTTCCCCAGCTGTGGAGTTTGCCTGTCCCTCCAACACTCATTTTAGCCTCCTCTGGACCCACTGGTTCCCTCACATAGTGAAAATACTTGCAGTTTAATTGGATGGTATCCAAGGCTGGATCCAGCCCCACAGGCCGAAATCCAGGGCTGAATTTTAATCCTAGTTCATTAGGGTTGGTATCTCTAAATGATGTGAACTCTACTGTGTCTATATTTCTCAGATAGACCCTAGTCTTGAAAGAATTTTGTGTCTTCTGGCTGATTCCATTTATTCAGTATTGTATAGTTACCAAGGCAGAATGAAGCAGGTGCATTGTGGGTAGGATCATGAGAAACTAACTGGGATCTATTCTTTGCTCCTGCAGTCCCGGGACAGTGTGCTGCTTCAGGAAATGAGCGAGCGGCCCCTCCGTGTGACCCAGAGGGCCGAGGCTCTGCTCACGCAGGGGCCGGAGGGGTTCTGGGGGGCCTGGAGGAGGGGCCCCTTACGGCGTTCCCTCACCGATGCTGTGCCACGCTATCTGGGCATGCTGAACCGAGTGTCTCTGCAGGTCCAGCAGGAGCTGAAGAGTAAGGCACTGCTCAGAGGCCTGGAGGGCCACAGCTGGGATCGGAGCATGCATCACTAGACCTGGGGGGGGTGGTGGTAACCAGGGCAACCTTTGGTACATAAGGGAGGCGGTAACCAGGGCAACCATTGCTAGATCAGGGGGTGGTAACCAGGACAACCATTGGTACATAAGGGAGGCGGTAACCAGGGCAACCATCGGTACATAAGGGAGGCGGTAACCAGGGCAACCATTGCTAGATCGGGGGGTGGTAACCAGGGCAACCATTGGTACATAAGGGAGGCGGTAACCAGGGCAACCACTGCTAGATCAGGGGATGGTAACCAGGGCAACCATTGGTACATAAGGGAGGTGGTAACCAGGGCAACCATATACTGTAGAAAGCCAGGAAATTTTGTGGAGGCAAATTATATTACATTTAAAAGGTAAATGTCAGGAGGGAATAAGGTACATGCAATGTAGGTGGGGTGGCACGGTGGCACAGTGGTTAGCAGGGTTGAGTCAAGCTTCTCTTTGCACACAAAAATGAAAGGCTCTTAATGACATGTGTGCCTCAAGATAAGCTGAACATTGAAGGAGCATTTTGTTGAGTTGAGTACCTAAAACAGGAAGCTGCTTTCCGCCTTGGTGTTTGTCTTGTCACAGGGCCACTGGCCACCCTGGCTGGGGCCTACCAGGACGTGACGGGCCGTCGATTCGACACGGCCTGGAGAGATGGAGCGGCCCTCTGGGCACGAAGACTGATGGAGATTCTGCCTGCAGTTCTGGAGGAGCACCACCAGAGGGCGACAAAGGCCGTGCTGGGCACACTCACCTCCATCCTGGACATGGTAAGATGCTGTCGTGAAGAAGAACGTAGGTGCATGGTCCCTGGATGATAATGGAGGGACAATGAGCTCTCTTTGATCCTCCTCTGTATCTGTAAATGTGCCCTCCAGGCAAGCCAGCAGACAGCTTTGTGGGTAGAATCCAGGCTGGCAGCAGCACTGGCTGGGCTCAGAAGACGGCTGGCCTCACTTTACAAGCCCTCACACAGGTACTCTACTGGATCTCTCTACTGGATCTCTCTACTGGATCTGTTATCCATGTCGGCTGACAGTCGAACAAGATAGTCCTTCCAAAAGGTACAGTGACCCACAGCTATAGCGAACAATTGGCAGACCCTTGAAGGTTGACAAGCAAAGGTACAAATTGTTTTTGTCTGACAATGGGCACGTGTGTGGTTAATTATATAATTATGCTGGGGACAAACCTGAATAACACCACTAATCTCAGCTGACTAACATATGCATGTGTGTGTGTGTGTGTATGTGTGTGCGTGCGTGTGTGTGCGTGCGTGTGTGTGTGTGTGTGTGTGTGTGTCGGCTGCTCCAGCCACTGTGAGGTGACTCTCCAGGTGCCGCTGCCCAGGGTGACCTGGTCCGACGTCGGGGAGGCTGGACTGCTGGAGTTCCTTCTGGAGCAGTGGCTCCTGAGGCCCGTGGTGGCCCTGAGCTCCCTCCAGCCTGCCGCCGAACTGTATCGGCTCAAGAGGAGGATGATGGAGAGCCCCTTCGGCCGTGAGTCACCCTTCATTGCGCAATTGGGCCAGCAGGTGGCATGACAGCTAATGACACAAGACTGTAATACAATGGTTTCAGATGCAAGTCTCCAGCTGGTCTTCTTTTGTATCTTTGGCCAGAATAGTTAAAAATGCTATGCGTGAGTGGTACTTACTGTTACCAGGGATAATGAAGTGGCCTTATCCAGGGTACCTGGCAGAACTTGTAATTACCTTCCCATTTTAGCCATTCCTAAATGTAGACATGCATCGGACATATTGCAAGACTTTGCCGAGTTGTGAACTCGTCCTGGCGGCCATCATCTCACTAATCTCTACTACCCTTTACTACCCTAGAGATTCACGCAGAAATCTGACTCCCGTGATTCGAGGCTTTTCTCTTCTTTCCACCTTGCCCCCGTAAACCTCTCTCTGCCGCTCCCCAGACCAGGCTCTGCTGGTGTCAGGTCAGTTTGCGGTGTCCTTCGACGGCCGCCTGTACGAGCTGCCCCCTCGCTGTGCGCTGCTGGTGGCCCGTGATGCGGCCCGTGGCTCCTTCACTGTGTTGCTGAGCCCAAATGGAGCGACGCAGCGAAGTCTTCTAGTGGAGATGAGCAACGTCACTGTCACCATTCCGTCCGGTGAACAGGTAACTCTCACAGCCCAATCGATGAATGTGCCTTTCTTTCCAAATGAATGATCCGTAGTACAATAAATAGCTACTTCTGATATTTTGTAACCCTAATGGATTATTTATATTACTGTACATCAGAAGAGAGAGATTATTTTATCCTTCATAGGTGCATACCAACTGCCGCGTGACAGACAAATCGATCACAGACAATGGCGTGACAGTCAGAAGAGACTCCAACCTTGTTGAAGTATCCAATCAGGATGGAGCAGTGGTGTCATGTGACCAGTCGCATGGTGTTTGCAGTTTGACTCTCGACAGCTGGCACCATGGTAAAACTCACCTCAGTCGTGAAACTGGAATTCTGATCTCTGGCTCTCTGTTACTCTGCCATACTGTTAATAGGAGCACCAAAGTGGTTTGCCACATCGCAGCTATGCGAACGAAATGCTAATATTGTGTGTTTCCAGAGCAGGTCAGTTGCTTCTGGAATAGCTGGGTGAGACATGTTTATGTTCGTACAGGCGCTTCTGTGGGTCTCCTGGGGACCAATGACAACGAAGCAGGAAATGACCTCACGCTTCCCGATGGATCTCAAGCAGACAGTGAGGAGCAGTTCATCCAGAGCTGGCAGGTAGGGTATGGCACAGGTGTGACCAGTGGTGGTGTTTATCACGACTAAAACCACACATTTGCATGGCGCCCCCTGTTGGCCACCACAGTAAACATTAAATAACCACGTTCCATATTTAGGAGATACTGCAGGGGGCCCTGAAGTGACTTTCTGAGAAACAACAAACTCGCCCCCGGCTGTGACACGACGTGTGTATGTGCGATTTGCCTGCAGGTGCGCCCTCAGTGTCGCAGTGACCCTGGGAAGATGGGGTCCTGCTCCAACATCACCAACGCTAAGCTGGCCCCCAGCTCCCCTGGCTGTGCCTCGCTGTTCTCAGCCTCTGACTCCCCCCTAAGTGCCTGCTTCAGGGTGGTACGTCCCACTGCGTCACACCTTAAAGAGACAGTTCATCCCAAAACTGAATAAAGATATGGGGACTTTCTCCATCTAGATTGTTCCGCTGGAAGTTTTCTAGTTTTGGGGATATTGGGCATAGAAATGTGGGGCTTCACTTGAATATGATGGGAATGATTGGCATTCTATCTGTGGTGGTTAAGGCACCAGAAAAATACATTTGACTAATTCAACAGCAATGCCTCTTACCAGAAATCACGGCCCAGTTACTCACGATAACCCGCAGACTTTGTAGTTCAATGTAGGAACCATTTCCTTCTACCAGACTCCTCACACCAATCATATCACTGCGCAGACGATACAAGACGACCTTCCGCACCTTTGAAACATCTTTTTGCTTTGGGGTGAACTGCCCCTTTAAGCAGCACCTGTTTCTCTCTGCGACTGCGCAGTATTATAGAACCAATCAGGCCCATAATTCAGTCATTAAGCACAATTGCAGTTGGCTAACTATTAGCTCTTCTTAGGGTGGCCCAGTTTGCTTTCAGCCCCCGCCTCCGTTTGCATGCAGCTTGTGTGTTTTCAAAGGGTATTCCAGTTTCTCGTTGACTCTTCTTACTCTCTGCTCAGGTGGATCCGCTGCAGTTCCTGGCTGTGTGCGACAGGAGCCTCTGTAACCAGGACAGCGCCCCCTGCAGGCTGGCAGCTGCATTTGTGCATCTCTGCCGCCGTAACTACGTGCCTTTGGAACTTCCAGAGGCATGCGGTCAGTACTTCCCTTCTCATACCTTTACAGCTGAGAGGGCTGCTGTGTGGCGGGTTTTCGCTGCAGCTCCCTGATTATGTCACTAATTAGAGGACTGATTGGCTGAAGAGTCCTCACACCTGGGTTTGAACAGCTGACCTACTGGTTATCCCAATAACCTGCACACACACCAGCCCTTTGCGGATAAGATTGCCCACCCCTGCTTTACTACTTATCTTTGAGGGGAAATAATTTGACAAACAGATATACATACTATATGTAAATGTATATGAAAACCCTTTATTAATCCATCGTGAATGCATAACTGATTATTAATAGGAAGTTTTAAGAAACACTAGTTTTCTAACTAACAGCTTCAAATCCCCATAGAACACATTCCATTAATCTCTATAAGAGAAAGGTTTGTTCAGGGGCCTGGGGTGTGATAAAGGCCAATTAGCTTCCACTTTCGCTGAACTGAACTGTCGTTTCCTTGTTCCCAGTGAATACATAAGTGGGTGGAGTCACCAGAGGTGGTGACACATAGGCAACCTGACGATGAACCCAGGCCAGAAGGCCTGCACGGTGTGAGCATGCTGACCCCAGATCAGCCGCTAAAGTCGCACAGCGACACACAACAGGGCATTGCCACAGGACTACAGAGAAATTTATACGCAAGCATGTGTATCTGTGCCTCTTGAAAAAACAGGTTTATATGTCTATGTGAAATCGTCTTATGACTCGCCTTAGAAGTTTGTCAATCAGTGTATATGATATGTGTATGTCTTCCCATTCAAGCTGTAAACATGCCTATAAATGATTTATAAAACCAAGTTAAACCCTTAAATTTATCTTTTCGAATATATTTAGCTGATCAGATGATCCTTTAAACGAACAGCAATGAAATATTTTAACGTGTCACGTTAACTAAAAAAAAATCATCGTAATGTTTAAATTTTTTTCTTATACTTTTGTGAAGCCTTTTTGTTAAAAATGAAAATGTTGCTGATTCTGATTTTACATACGTTGGTGTGACTTTTTTGTGTGTGTATGTAACAGTCTGTGTGTGTGTGTGTGTGTGTGTGTGTGTATGTGTGTGTGCAGTAACAGGGCACAGTTTGTGTGTGTGTGCGCATGCGTGTGTGTGTGAGCTCTAACTGGGGGTTGTGTGTTTATGTGTGTGTGTGTGTGTGTGTGTGTGTGCGCGCGTGCTGTAACTGGGAACTGTGTATGTTTGTGCTGAAACTGGGCACTGTGTGTGTGTATGTGTGTGTATGTGTGTGCACTGTAACAGGGCACTGTAACAAACACTGGTTTGTTACCAGATGTCTGCAATTATACTCCTGTCCTCTAAGGGTCAGTATA
>JAODLC010000047.1:9151113-9168639 GCA_026781145.1 Hippopotamyrus pictus
GACTTGCTCCTTTGAATGGCATTATTGCACAAATTCCTCCTGCGTTTGCTGCGATCATATGACTGATCATGTGACTGATCATGTGACTGGTCATATGACTTGCTCCTTTGAATGGCATTATTGCGCAACTGCCTACTGCGTTTGCTGCGATCATATGACTGGTCATGTGACTGATCATGTGACTGCCTCCTGTGATCATATGACTTGCTCCTTTGAATGGCATGATTGCGCAACTGCCTCCTGTGTTTGGAAGTAACGGGGTGTAACGGGGCAGTGTGTCAGTGTGTGTGAGCTCTAACTGGGGGCTGTGTTACAGGGCACAACACTCACGATGAGATGTTGTGTCGTACTCAGACTACCTGTTAGTAAACATTCTTGTGAATTGGAATGTTTCTCTGGTGGTTTGTGTCCAATCAGACCCCAGAAATTAAACTCACTTGACTAAATCCACACTGAAATGCCTCCTTACTGTTTGCACGTATTAACAACATTTTAACATGTTAAGGCTTTAAGATGGTGTCTCTTTTTCACCATCTTATCTTAATATTACTCTTGTATATATATGGAACATAATGTTTTGTCTTGTTTTTTTTTTTTCTTTTCAAGAAAAGTGCCGTATGTAGTTATTTATGTGCCAAACACTTAACTGTGTGACCAGTGTAATGTAACTTATTCATTAGTCAAAATGCACCCTTGTAAAAAGTCTGGTTTTAAAGATGCCATAGTACATTTCAGAAAAAACATTAGCAGGATCACAAACTTCCAAAGACAAAAACCGAAATCATTTGTTTTCATTTTCAAGTATCAGACAAAATGTCTAGCTTGAGATCCCACCCCTTAGTGGGGTGCCAGTCCTTTAGTGGGTCCTGAAATGCACATATTCTGAAAGAAATAGCAATGTCAGTTTGCCAAGCAAAGGGTTTTTTGGGTTGTGTGACGTATAACAAACTTATTCTGCTCGGTGAGGACTATTTCGCCGTCACACACAACCCGGTAGGGTCGTCACGGAGATGTCCGTTTCACATAAATAAAAAGACAGACACGGTTTCAGGGAACCATCAGCGGGATCGGTTTATCGCACAGAGCACCATACACACGTGGCTTCTTTTCCATCTTCCTTTTTCTTCTTCCCCCTCTCACGCAACCCCAACGTCATCACGTTCATCACAGTGAGGAAACCAAACATGTTATCACATGCAATTTACAAAAACATCTTTAGACCATCTTCGTATGAGGTCGATGCAGATATTAATTTCCTAAGCCTCCAATAGTGTGAAATCACATAGCTCATCACTCACCCACAGTGATGAGGTGGATATGGCACTTGTGGTTGATGCAGAATCTCTAGAGCCCCTTACTGGCCAAGCTGCCAGAATAGCGGTAGTGCATCCAGAAGTCATCAGCCGCCCCCACCAGCAAGACCAAACAGCGTTGAGGAGCAGTCTGGGATAGCACAGTCCTCCTTGATGGGGTGCAGCTGTCAAAGAATGTAAGAGACACAATGAAGAACTGGAATGTAAAACAAAATGCTAATGTTAAAAGCTATGTTTCCTTTACCTGAAGAAGCAGTTTGTTTCATTTTTAGTCAGCAAATGTATATTTTGTAGTTTATTTAAATTTATTTATTGATCAATAAAATTCTGACCATTATAAATCAACCACTTGGGAAGTAACAGATTTTCGGACTGGAAGGTGAAGGTTTGGCGAAGAAACACTTATCAGTTTTTTTAGTAATTCAATTTTAAGCTTTCCTTTAGTACTCAGAAGATAGGCAGAGTTAGTTTATTACGGAAGTGTATTACTGCCATGACATAAAAAAAATATTCTCACTATCACGTGATAACGTGAAAATATCACGTTAAAATGTGAAACCGTATCACGTTATAACATGAAATCCTATTCCGAAAGGATTAAAAGTTAAATTGATCAGGGGCGGTATTATGCATCCCCTTTGATTTTGTATTTCTGCAGCTCCCATCATCAAGTACAGGAGAAAAATATCCCCTCACCAACTTCATTACATTTGCACTGACCCCAGCAAGAAGCACGTCTTCTTAATACAATTATTTGTGTCATCTGAGCTCCGTGGTGCAACACTATTTACACTATTTTAGCCATATATATATATATATATATATATATATATATATATATATGGTTTTAATTGTATCACGTTAAAACGTGAAAATAACTGTTAACGTGCATCTGATACTACGGAAGAGAATTAGGGCCACCATGAAAATATTATTTGAATTCTGATTTTAATGTCAGAATTCTGAGATTAAAGTCAGAATTCAAATAATATTTTCATGGCGACCCTAATCCTCTTCCGTACATACATTCCCCTCCTCCATCCTATAGTGATGAGGCTCCACCGTCGCCTGCATTTTGTCCTCCGATGCTATTGGTGGCAGTAATGCGCTCAGTCGGACTCTTATTCCCTCATAAATGAAAGGGAAGAGGAAAGTGGTAAACAGATCATGGTGGTGCTCTTCAGTGATTTGAAAATGGAGAAATGTTGCCTATACTTGAAATCAGATTGATGGCGCGCGGATAAAGAAGAAGTTGGGAACCGAGACTCAAATGTAGGCTACTTAGTCTAGGCATGTGCCCCGGTATTTATAAAAGTGCTTCAACACGGTGTTTAGCGTTGTCAGTCATTAAAGTCATTTTAAGAACTGGAAGGTGTTGCACTACACACATCTTCTTTATATACAAGTATTACTTTGAAAATATTGCTCGATAAGATAGATATGTAGTTTTGGTGACGCTTTATGCATTTGTTGGCAACTATGGTTACTGTATTGAGTTTTTTTAGTTGACGATATGCTAATATTTAGTTTCTAACAGCATTTTCTCCTTTGCCTTCAGATGGCTTGTGCGGCTAATTTTGTAGCATAAAGAGGGTCAGTGTGTTCTTACCCGTTCGGCCATGATCGCCTTCACTCGGGCGCAGGAGCCGTATGCCGCGTGGATCGCGGGCGACAGCGTGAAGGAGCCGGCGGACAAGGGGCATGCACTAACCGGGGAAGAGGCTAAACGATTTTACCAGAGCCTGATAGAGGAAGGCGGGGATGGGGAGATCGGAAGCAGCAGCACGGGAAACGCGCCCGGGAGGAGAACGAGAAGACGGCGTCCGCAAGCCGCCGCTCCCTCCGAGAGGGATGGACACCGGTTGCTGAGATGCGCCCAAGAGGGGGACCTGGCGGGGCTCAGGGAGCTGCTGGAAAAGAAGGGCTGCAATGTCAACTTCTGCGATGCCTATTACTGGACCGCCATCATGTGCGCCAGCTATGCTGGGTGCCTAGACGCCGTGAGGTACCTCCTCCGTAAGGGGGCGGCCTGGGTGGGCGTGGTGGACACCCAGGGCCGGGACGCCCGGGATCTGGCCGATCAGGCCGGGCACACGGAGGTGGTGCGAGAGCTGGACACGTTTCGGGCCCAGGAAGACAGGCAGAGGACAGACAGGTCAGTCAAAGGCGTAAAACATGGGGAATTTAATATTGTTTTTAACATAAGACTGTATAACATAACTCAGACTTGGGAATCCCTAGTTTAATGGATGGGTGGGTGCATGAATTCAGTTGGTGTCCAAGCAGTGCAGCTGATTGGTTAATGAGTGTGGGTGGATGTGTCTTTGCCTGTCTGCAGTGCCCCACCCCCAGAGCCCCGCTGGTGCTCGGAATGTGGTACCCAGTACAGCGAGAGCGAGGACCGGCATCGAAGCTCCACCCTGCACCAGTTCAGCCTGCGCCGGCCACCCCCCACACCCCACTACTGTCTGCCCCCCACCAACGCCGGCTTTCGCATGATGCTCCGGGGGGGATGGGAGCCGGGGGCCGGACTGGGGCCCGGGGGGACCGGCCCCAAGCGGCCCATCCGCACCGTGCTGAAGAGGGACCAGGCAGGCCTGGGGTATGGCCCGAGCCCTCGGGCCAGGGTGACGCATTTCGAGGCTGGGGACACGCGGGCCGTGCAGCGGGCCCTTGGGAGGGGGCGCGCTGAGCGAGGGGCCACACTGAGCCGCAGGGCCGAGAGGAAGAAAAAGGAGAAAGACAAGAACTGGGAGAGAGACTTCAGAACTTACTGTAACCTTTGACCTCTGTCTTTTGCTAATGCAAGGCTGTCTCTGCAGTACTGCTGTGTTTTTATGTACGTACTTTCTGTAAGGTGCTCTACTAGAAGTGTGGGCCATGTTTAACCCACGCTGCATTTGTACTTTAGAACAGAAATTCAGATTTCTCAATATGACTTTCTACAGTGGTTGCATGCCCTGACTTTTTCTTGACTACGGCAAGATGGCAGATGTTTGCAGAAACCCCCAACAGCATAATTGCAGAGAGGATCATGTGTATTAGTCCAAGTGCTCCAGTGGTGTAATTAAGCACTAGTACAGAATGACAATTTCAGGGGCTCATTCTGAGTAAAACACTGGTTACCAATAGTGATGCTAATTAATAACATGAAGTTGCTAATTTGTTCTGACCTATTTTAAAATCACTTCCGCAGCAGAGAACACATACAGTGTTTCTGTCATTCACAAAGAGACGCATCACGTTTCACTCCAGATGTGCTTTATTTGCATAAACACAGCTAAAGTACAGATAAATTGTTAAAAATATGAGGTATGTTTGTTATCATGTAATTACAAATTTCTGGGGGAAAAAATAAGTATTTCAGGTCCAGGGAAGCCACAGTGTTTAAACCACAATTTCATATCATCTCTCAACTCCTGGCAGATTTAATCCTTTTTGACTTATCAGTGCATTAATCTAATGATGCAAAATTCTTTTTACAAGAAAAAAAATCACTTATCGGAAGTATGATGCTGTTTCTTTTCTATGAAGCATTTTTGTATTTTCTTTTTGTATTTGATTCCTTATGATTAACAAGGTAGAAGTGGAACTATAATTTGTAAGTGGTTTTATTAATATATGTACAGTTCACACAACGATGAGATGGTCGCCTCAGCGCTTCCTGAGAGACACTCCAATATTGCAGTTTAAAATGTAATATTAAAAGTATGATCACTCATCTGAATGTGCAACGCTAAAATTTACTCACTGAATAAGCACTGTGGTCTCAGTCTTTCAGCTGCAGCTGTGAGCCCAGGTCCTTCACCAATACGCCACCTTCAGGCTGAGGGGGAGCAGTACGCCACCGTCTGGCCGGAGATTCCCCCATTTTAAACATATTTCTCCTTTTGTAGATTTCAGATTGACTTCTTGGTTTTAACAGCAGCATAAAGCAGTGTTTCTCAAACTGGTTTTCGAGGTGGATTCCAGTGTGGCTGTCTGGGAGGGAACAAAAACGTGGACCGTCTGGGGGTCCCCGAGGACCGGATTGAGGGACACTGCCATAGAGAAATGCTGGGAGCCATATGATCAGCTGGGCCAGTGGGGTGGGTGGGGCATGGGCCAGGGGGGCGTGTCAGGAAGGCCTGCTTCTTGAGCGAGTGTTGATGAGCCCTAGCATGGAGAGGGTACTGGCAGCGGCTGTCACCAAGGTGATTGCGCCGATCGCTCGTGAAGCCTGGCAAAATCAAAAACATGCACTTACACACTGGGGCATCAGCTGTTTGATACAGGGAAGAAAGTGGCAGACAATAGCAATTACCTGCTCAGACACTCCCTCCCCATAGCGAAGCAAAGTAACAAAGTGCTCGCAGTTACTACCCAGCAGGTCATATGACACCACCCGGCCAATGAGCATCTGAGCTCGGTCGATGATCTCAGTAATGGGCAAAGGGGTGTGGTTGTCATCGTACTTGTTGTTCACGCGGTACGAGTCGCTGCCTATGACCTCCTTCAGCAGCTGCATGCGGACAACAGCCTTGCGGCTAAACACGGACTTGACGCTGGACATGGCCGCCGCCTGGCTCTCGTCTGAGGGGGAGAAGATCGAGCGCTTTAGGCTGAAATGCATGCTGGGATAGCTCATGGGAGTTTTGCTTATAAAAAAATGTTGAGGGCAGAAAGAAAAATGATTGGTACAGAGAGATACCCAATCAGATTGTAGAGGAGGTGGGTCCAATACATCTGATTGGTTGGTCCCACCTCTTCTAGTTGCTTGGACACACCTCCTCTACAATCTGATTGGTCATCTCTCTTAACCAATCATTTTCGTTCTGCCCTCACATTTTTGTGTAAGTATAACTCCCATGAGCGCTGGGACAGTGGACGTGAATGACAAAGGGCAATCAGCTCAATGGTACTGACCCACTGGTGTTAGGTTGATGATGTAACCATCACCTAGGTATAGAGCCCAGTGCTGATAGGCTGGTCTGAAGATCTCAATGAGGTCACCGGGCTGGGGGCTACCAGGGGGGTTTAAGGGGTCAGGGTCATTAGAGGCCATCTGAAGGAGAGAGACAGCAAGAAATTAGAGTAGAAGCTGTCTACTTCAACATATTCCTTATTCCGTAGATTTGCATGAAGTTCAGACATTTATTTATAACAAATAAGAAAACAATTTGAGTATTCTGAAGGGATTAGGTCTCTCTGCTGTTCCCTTGAATACACCCTTGCAAAGAATGAAGACCTGGGAAGAAAACAAAGTTGGTGCTTAATAACTGTACCCTCAAATTTGACAAATGTAACAACCTGGGTTTATTGCAGGGCAAACATTCCCATAGTGTTCCCAGAAGTGTATTTATATTCGTTCTACTTTCTAGCAACTAGCAAGTTGGCAAACTTCCACTAAACAAGAGGAACGGCCTGTAATCATTCCTTTAAAAAACAATGGCAATGCGACACGACATGAGAAGCTTCTGCTAAGCTTATGTGAGCAGCGTTTGTCAGAAATCTCTGGACATACCGCAGCAAATACTGCTGGTCTTCCTTCCTGTCACACCAGGAGTGTGTATAAATAAATGGACAGTCCCACGCCGTGCCAGTTTCACATTCCTGACCCTGCCTCTCGATCTTAAAGAGACCGCAGAGTCACCAGCAGTCCCCTGAAAGTCCAAAACAAGGACAGAAGAACATAAGAAATTTACAAACGAGAGGAGGCCATTCGGCCCGTCAAACTCGTTTGGGGAGAACTTAACTAATTGCTCAGAGTTGTTAAAATCTTACCTAGCTCTGATTTAAAGAGAAAGCCAGTAGTCTACCATAGTGTATGAGAAGAGTATGGGTTCCTGGTGCAGACTAGACCTAAACAAATACAGGATCCAGCATTTGTTCAAGCATTTGTTCAAGGTCCTCGAGGAGGCCATTGCCTGGATAACAATCCCATCCATGTGATTATGACTCAAGATTAAGCTCAAATGGCAAAAGATTGAGGGGTTAAACTGGATCTCATGTGGCAGGTCACATTATCGATTATAGATCACTGGAGATTCTGCCCAGGAAAATGGCTGACAGTTAGCTGATCACAGCTTAGCAAATCATTCCTGAGCCTTTTTGCCTCATCCCTCATATTCAATGTATGGTCACTGACATGAACACCAGCCTGTATTAATATCAGTACTAAAAAAATGTTTTAATCATCTCCCACTTTGGTGGATAGAGGGATGCTTATTAAAGCTAGATTGGGCACCCAGAGTATTTATACTCTCACATCACATCAAGGTATTCTGATCAAAGCTTGACAGTTTCACAGGACATAAACAACTTTTAAATTGATCAAAAACTCTTTCTTGACCACAAGCTTAAAGAGGGAACTCACCTTGTCAATCAGTCCGTTTCACGTTTTTCCTTCTGTGTTCCAAATCATGTCTGGTACCACATCCTGCGATGGCAATAAAACAGTAGAAGAGATGTGAGAAGCCACAACTTCTCTGCCTGTTATCTGTATTCCTTTCAGATGTAACAGGATACAGTTTTACATTTAACCGAAATACTCTCAGGAAAGAGAGTTTTTAAAGTTTCAGCCTTCACCGGACCTAAAATACTTGCCAAAGATCATTTCTGCTGATTTTGACGCCTGGAACTCTGGTTGTTTCCTGTTAGATTAGAAAGGCGACTGCAGTGAATCATTGGAGCTTTTCTCTCAATTTTGTCCCCCCCCCCCCTTTAAACAGGGCAGCAGGAACAAACTTCTTGTGTTTGGGATTCACAGTGCCAGAGAGTGCTGGAGTGCACTGACACAATGCTTACAGACAATACAGATACACGCGTCTACAATAGCAGTCACAGAATGCAGAGAGTGCCAGAGTAACAGCCACTTCCTGTATGACTACAGTATGTCTGTGTGTAAAAGTTCTGTAGCCTTAAACTCACTAGATACCAAAATATAGAACTGCATTTCCCTGTGTAAGTTAACAACATAAGGAAGAGAATGATCGTTCTAATAATGGTTGTATCTTGAATAGACTTGAACTCCTGGTTGCATGAACTATGCAAAAAACTACAAACTATTTCCTCCTGGATAATAAAAGTATTATGATTCTGGTCAATTTCTTTGTGCATAAATAAAGTGCACATTACTATTTTTAAAACCAAAAATGTGGAAAAATACATAAAGAATGAAAGATTTGACTTGTACTTCTATTGTACTTATATTTCAGAGGTATACACTTAATTGCATTTGCAGTGCAGTGCACGGCATATTTTTAAACATTGTTGAATTTTCAAAGTTGAAAAAAACGCAAAATGAAGCCATCTGCCGGTCTTAAATAGTACTGCAATAAATCAATATTTCGATGCAAAGGTTCTCATAGTAGAAAAATCGTGACAAACTGAATTGCGAAGTCGAATCTCATCTAACTTGAGCAGATTTTACCTGAATGGCAGCTACGTATATGTAAGTCAGTGATAGACACAAAATGCTTCTTTCTATAACTTCTAAAACTAACTAAAACATACAAATGGTACATCGAATCAGATGTAAATTCAAATAAGTAAAAGGAAAAGTATTAGGGCTGTCAAAGTTAAGGCATTAATGCGTTACCATCAATTTTAAAATCAATTTCTTAGATTGCGTTAACGCACCGTTGTGGGAGAATAGTATGAACAAATATTTAGATTTATAGTATTCCTTCCTGGTGTTATCAGGAAATTTCATGTATTCGCTCTTGGCGGTCTTATTTTTTTAATCTAAAAGAAAAGGAAGAACAACAAGAAAGAAGAACAAAATAATAATTTCATGTATTCCCCGCTGGAAGAAGTAACATTTTTCTTATTCTATCTAGAGTAGCAGCTCAAAACCAATAGAACACGCGCGGCTTCACTTCCAGTAGGATCCCACGTGGGAAGAGGGGATGCCGCGTGTGTCATCGATCACGTGATCCTCAAAATACGACGCAATCAAGATGATTTACTTTCCAGCGCTACAAAGTTTCCCTACGTGCGTTTCTCTTGCTAACAGGGAAATTGATGACCACTGCGCACAGAAAGTAATACCCTGCATGTTTGCTGTAGGACTTTCGCAAACTTATTGATTTGTAAACAGTGGGGGAACAAGCGGAAAGCCTGCGGTTCTGTAGGCATGAGCAGGAACTGACACAAGTATTGCGTCTTCATTCTCTATTTTATTGATAAAATACTGTTATTATTGCAAGTAATTAATTTTTATACTGATATTTTACAATTACTTGAACGCCTAGGGTGACCAGATAATCCATATCAGGGAGGACACTCTGAGCTAGGACATCCATCCATCCATCCAGTTTCCAACCCGCTTTATCCGGATTGGGTCACGGGGGGTCCGGAGCCTATCCCGGAAGCAATGGGCACGAGGCTGAGCTACGACAATAATTGTAAATTACCATTTCAATTGAAAGGACCCGGATTTCACTTGAGCGTTGAGTTCTTGCTGTGTGCTGATTGGTCAGTCTCCTATAATCATGCATGTGTCACTAATACTAACGTGAAACAACTGGATGAGTCTTTCAGTCAAGGAAACAAACCAGTCAAAGCACAAGAAGAGCTCAACTATTTAGCCGAGCACAGGAGCCTTTCAATTTAAAAGTAGTTTTTAAAACCTGATGTAGCTCAATGTGTCCTCCCTGACATGGATTATCTGGTCACCCTATTGAACGCCTGGGATTAGGGGAGCCAATGACCGGCGCGTCCGGAATATATGACGTAGAACTTTTATTTTTTTTTTTTTTATTGATTTTTACAGATTCACCCACCACCATCTGCGCTGTGCAATCAATTGCAACTATGTTCCGAGTAAATCTTTAGCAAGACCCCACGAAGAACAATACGCCCAGCCAGTAACGGGCGCAATCGGTCGCTGGGCAGCTAAATTCCCGTTACGATAGACGTAAACAGCGCGAGAGCATCGGTCCTCACGCGCGAAATCCCAGAATTCACATCTGCGGCCAAAACAATCGCCGTCTTAAGAGGAGGCTGATGGAGGGGGAAGGTGAGGATTTGTTGTTACTTGGTTCATTTAGTTTTAAAAAAATGCCAGACGGCTCAAAAGATAAAAATATTGTAATATGCAATATTTGTGCCGCCGAATTCAAGTACCACAGGAGCACGACTTCGTTATCTTATCACTTGAGAGCGAAACATGCCCGTGCAGAAACTGATAAGCCGAGTGACTGCGCTGTTAAAGAGGAGGAAGGCAGGGAAATGTTGCCTGGTCCATTTAGCTTTAAAAGATCGCCAGACGGTTCTGATGATAAAGGTGTCGTTATTTGCAATCTCTGTGCTGCCGAATTCGAATACGGCCGGAATATTACTTCTTTAACCCGTCACTTGGAAACGAAACATGCCGATGGAGAAGCGGACAGGGCGAGAGACGGTGCGATTAAGGAGGAAGGCGGGGATACCTTGTTGCTTGGCTCGTTTAGTTTTGCAGATTTCCCAGACTGCGCAGAGGATAAGAACATCGTAATTGGAGATATTTGTGCTGCCGAGTTGAAGTGCGACTGGAGCGCGCCGTCGTTATCCTGTCACTTGGAAACGGCGCATGCCGCTGCGGGGACGGAGACAGACAGGCCGGGTGACGGTGTGTTTCGGGGGGAGAACAGCGAGGAAACACTGTTGCTCGATTCATTTCATTTTAAAAAGCTACCGGACGGCTCAGACGATAAAGGTGTCGTGGTTTGCAATATTTGCGATGCCGAATTCAAGTACCGCAGAAGCACCACTTCGCTGTCATATCACTTAAAAGCAAGACACGCCCCAGCAGAAACGGACAGCTCCCGCGGGAGGAGAGGCAAAGAAACGATACTACGTGGCTCCTTCAGTTTTAAAAAATTGCCAGATGGGTCAAAGGACAAAAGTATTGTAATATGCAATATTTGTGCAGCCGAATTTAAATACCACAGAAGCACAACGTCGTTATCCTATCATCTGAAAGCAAAACATGCTGGAGGTGAAGCGGAGAGATCGAGTGGTAATGTACGGTGGGAGAAAAGAGGCAAAGAGAGACTGGTGCGCGTTTCGTATCATTTTAAAAGATTGCCTGACGGCACAGAGGACAAAAATATTGCAATCTGCAATATTTGTGCGGAGGAATTCAAATATCCTAGGAGCATCGCTTCATTGTACTATCACTTGAAAGTAAAACACGCTGGTGCAGAATCGGGCAGGTCGAGTGACAGCGCGTGGCAGGGTACGATTCATGAATACGTGACAAGTCAGCCCGTGTCTTGTGCTAAGGCAGAAGCATTAGCGGATGCAATATCGAGATGGATCGCTTGTGACTGTAGACCCTTGAGCATTGTGGAGGATGAAGGCTTTCTTAATACAATTAGACTGGCCAGCTCCGACGTTACCTACACGTTACCGTCACGTGAGACTATCGCTTCACGGATTGAGGATTTATACGCGAATCAAAAATCAAGCAAGTTGGAGCAGCTTAGGAATGCAAAAGCGGTGGCATTGACAGGTGATCGCTGGGCGTCAGTTACTAACCATGACTACCTCAGTGTATCGGCTCACTTCATAGACAGTTCGTGGGCGTTAAATTCATTTCCACTAGGAGTGACGCTCGTAGATGAGAGTTTTGCGGAAGGTTGTGCTAAAAAAATTTCTGACATCACATCGCAGTGGGAAATCAGCGGGAAAATATCAACGGTAGGCAATATGGGGGTTTCGGCCAGTCTCATCCCCTACGAACACATGCCATGCATTGCGCACAGTATGCAGTGCTTCATCGTAAGCGCTCTTCGTGACTGCGGCCTTCAGAGTGTGCTGGAAAAATGTAGGAAGTTGGTTAGACATTTCAAGCAGAGTCTGGCTAATGCCGCTGACCTAAGAAGGCAGCAGGGTGAGATGGGACAGCAAGAAGAGACGCTCGTTCCGGATGCGCCCACGCGATGGAGCTCGACTTTGTCAATGATCACGCAGCTGCTAAGAAACAAGGGTGCTTTGCAAGCAATTACTGCCGCCCGAGAAAACGCTCCGGAAATGCTGACTGATGGTGAATTCGACAAAATTGAGGTGCTGAAAAAACTTCTTGAACCTTGCAAGTAAGTTCGAATTTCATAACCAATATTATTAATGCTGACAGTACCTTAAAAAATCTAGTGAGCGTTTTTTCAGTTTGCATTTTAGGACCGTAATTGTGTTTTATACATTTCTTAATTACATTTCAGTTGCATATTGCAAATGTGATTTGCCATTTTGTGCTTACATTGCAGGTATGTTGCAGATCTTCTTGGCGGAGAAGGGTATGTGTCCTGTTCCGTGGTCTTGCCTGCCCTGTGTCATCTGCTCCACGCGATGAAGGTGTCAGACGATGATCCCTACTATGTAATCAGATTTAAGGGAAGCTTCACTGCTGACCTGTCAAGGACAAAAGACACCCTCAATTTACCCTGGCTGAAGGTAGCAACAGCACTTGACCCTCGATTCAAAGACTTGAGATGCTTACCAAGATCAGAGCGGGAGGAGGTTTGGGTGAGCATACGGGAAAGACTGCAGAAGACGACTCCCCAGACAACAGATGCAGCACCTAAGAGGATGCGGTACCTGCTGGTTTATGGGTCTGACTCCGAGGATGACACGGACGGAGCTGCTGGCACATCTTTGGATCGTTACAGAGCGGAGCCCATCATTCAGGTGGAAGACTCTCCATTGCAGTGGTGGGCAAAACATTCCGGGGCCTATGAAGATTTGGCACATCTTGCCCAAAAATACTTGGCTTCCCCTGCTTCAGCTGTCCCTGCCGAGACACTTTTCTCACTGTCAGGCCAAACTCTACAGGAGAAAAGGGCCGTACTGGGTTCTGAAAGTGTTGACCGGTTTGTCTGTCTAAGCAACTGGCTCAGTGAAAAGAAATCACTTGTCAGCCTTATTTTTGGGAAGGTATGATTTGTTACACTTATAGGAAATTGGACTATCATTGAACTGTTAAACCTTTGGGCAATTTTTTCAAATTTCACGATGGGCAGTTTCATCATAGTCCAACAAAATAGTCTTGGTTAACGGTCATTAATTACTTTTACATTAATACATTTAAATTGTGACATTGTTTTCAGGTATGAAATGGACCTTTTATGATTACCAAATATGTTTTAGATATTTTTTTCTGAGTCTGTTGGTAGACATTGTGGATTGAAATGTTTGTCGTAGCTGTTTTTCACCCATGTAACTTTTTTTGTTTCAAATTTCTGTACTGAATAAGTAGACTACAAAATCTTTTTTTAGATCTAGCAACATGACTGTATATGAACCAATGGGCATTTTGTGAACTATTAATTAACCTCTGCGTGTGTGGGGCTGGTGGGGGGGGGTACGTGAAGAAAGCCCCATGATCACACAGGGAGAACATCCAAACTCCACCCATGGAACCCTGGTCCCAGAGGTGTGAAGTAACAGTGCTAACCACTGTGTCCCCTTGCTTCATGCGACTCTGAAATCCTAACTGTAGGAGTCCAGCTGGCCATCAAAACTATGCTGATACGTTCAAAGCAGGCCGTGGCTCTGGTGCAGTTCCATTGCGGCCTCATTGCATTTTTCCCTCAGCTTTTACATGCCAGACCATCAGCTACTACTGTTACAGGAGTATTACCATAGCAACAGTTACCCTGGAAACCGATTCAGCAATTTGCATGCGACGTACAGTCCCACATTTAACCTATAAAGTAGTGCTGTCAAAAGATTAAAATTTTTAATCAGATTAATCACAGGGTTGCTGTGGATTAATTTTGATTAATCCTTCATTTTTAATCCATATTAATCACATTTCATTTTGCCTGAGCAAACAGACTCAAGAAAAAAGGGAATATCATTATACTTATATTAACTTAATATTAAACATCTTCAACACGAGTCGGATGCATTCCATCTGCCACAGAAGTGCAATACCATAGACCCATATCAAAAAGCAAGATTTTTTGCTTAGCCGGACAACTTGTCGGATTTAAGGTACCTCGGTTTAAATGGTCTTTATCTTCGTTCACTTACAATTAGCCCAAACTACCGTATATCCGACAAATAATCTGACTAATCATGAAATCCAATTTTAGCCCGGTTAATTGCCATTGTTAGCAAGATCAGTTGATTACGCATTACGTGCGGTGCTTTACGTATTAATCTCCGTAGCAACACGTCCACAGATAAGTTGGATGGTATAGTGTGTGCAACCGATTTAATGAGCCACAAATGAGTAGTAGTGCTTAAACAGTATAAAACTACAACTTTCCCTTCTGTTGATAAAGGGCGCCGCCATCTTGGATTTTGAACTTGGGATCCTCTGTGCTGCTCCGAGGTATTTCTTTGATCTCCGAGAAACAGGAGCGTGCATATCGTCATTTCCGGCTTCAAAACTTCCGAGTTTTCCGAAATACGAGTTCCGAGGGCAAATGGAACGCATCAAAACTGCCTGAAATGGGTTGACAGACATTTCGGGGATCTTGAGTCATTATGTGCTGCAGATGGGTTAATTGCATTAAAAATTTTAATCAGATTAATCTCGATGATGGATTAATCCACGTTAACCCGTAAATTCTGACAGCCTTACTATAAAGTGTTTTAAAAATTGCCCCCCCCCCCCCCAAGCAACGTCAAATTGAACACACTGCCAGAATTTCGAGCAGAGTTATAGTGGGTCACTGTGAGACTAGAATCCAGCTCAGTCTATGAGGCCTCAGTCAAAAACCAGGTCTTTATGTGTGAAACTCAATAGCCCATACTACATAGTGACACCCCAGTCTTGGTTAAAAGCATTTTATTGGTTACAATATCAATTCATAGCAACATACAGTATCACTGACCCACTGTACAAATACAAAATAAAAACTGGTGTGAAGACTTAAAAAAAAAAAAAAAAAAAAATCTTAGCAAGTGATTATAAACTGACAACAGCATTGTAAGAACTCATGGCACCAAGTCCCTGGATTTGACTGGCTCAAATATAAAAATAAATAAAAGGAAAGGAGGGGAAAAAAGAACAGGAAACATAAAAGCAAAAAAGGGGGGATTATTACTAAAGGTCAAGTGTCAATGTGTTTTGTGAAGGGGAAAAAAAAAATTATGTAAAGCCAGAAATGGGACAAAATGTAAATCTTCCTTTCACCTGCCAGGCACCCCCCCCCCAAAAAAAAAATAAAAATTCACATGACATCTAAAGCTTACTTGGGCCACATTGCAGGATTATTGCTGCCTGGAGCTGAAGTCCTATGAGAGCATGTTTGTGTGTGTGTGTGTGTGTGTGTGTGTGTGTGTATACAAAGAAATCAAAAGTGGAGAACACAGGAAAGTTCAAGGGAATAGGTGCCCCAGCTCCTAGCAAGACAAATTCAAATTAAAACCATTAATTCTCCTTAAAGCCTAACACTGTTGCATTTGACGCAGAACTCTTCAATGACAGACAGCCTGTTTCATTCAAAAAGCAAAAGCATCTTCTCATTGGAACTACTGCTGACCAAAAGCATTCCTTGCTCAGGGAGAACTTTTCAGCGGCACCAACAACAATATCATTATCTGGAGCTTGTTTGGTGTTTGTTGATTTAATATAGTTATGGTGAAATGCCCTCTTTCCATGTCTATATGGTCACTGTCCTCCAATTGCAAGTTACTTGCACAACCAGCCACAAATCAATGAAGCGAACGCAAACTGGCAGGTGTGGAACACCAAAATGGCCAATTGAAATGTCTGATGTATACGGGGTAGGGGGTTATAAAAGGAGAGCGAGAAGTGAGCAGCACTGTGGCCAGGCACATTGTTTGGTTAGGCACCACGAGAGAGCCGGCAGGTAACCTTCACACTACACTTACATCAGACATTGTGGCCCTTTTCCAAGCGGAGACAAAAGGGACCCGCAGACTGCAATGCTGAGTCGCTGCTTAGGAATTCCAAAAGGACACTAGAGTCTTTTTTTAAGGAAGGACACCATACTTTGAGAAAGACAGATTCCACATCACAGAAAAAAATAAAACACTTTCGGCACGGAACTGTCAAACGCGAGTCACTGACATCCTTTGTGGAATGCCATATTCTGCTTTCAGAAACATTCATTAGAAGCAGAATGGGCAGTACAGCTAAAACTAATCTCAAGTGAATCACTATGACTGTAAAAACTTGTGTGTAATCAATAAATACAATAAATTTGTCCTGACTGCAGCGAACAATCTAACGCAAGATACTAACATATCGAAATGGCCCACCACTTCTTTGCCACAAGCCAGCTACTTCTGGGCAAATATGGTTTTCTTGTATAATCCTCCCACTCTCCATGTCCTTAGTGTTTGACAGTTTAATACCTCACCCCAGGTCAATCTGAACACACTTGTATCTATTATGGCACAATTAACACCTTGGCTCCCTAACACCAACATATA
Source organism: Hippopotamyrus pictus (assembly GCA_026781145.1). Lineage (NCBI taxonomy): Eukaryota > Metazoa > Chordata > Actinopteri > Osteoglossiformes > Mormyridae > Hippopotamyrus > Hippopotamyrus pictus. The sequence goes on from JAODLC010000047.1 coordinate 9,167,802, forward strand.
CTGAGGACTTGCCGTTAATACAAAGGTAAGGGTTGTATTTCAGCAAAGGAAATCTCTTCTTGGGGGGGGGGGGGGCGCAATAGTTTACATGGCCTGTCAACTTTGATGGCTCATTCAAAATACTTTGCAAAGACTGTTACCTGCAACTTCACAGATGGCCAGCAGAGGGCAGAGTTGTGCGAGGATCAGGTAGGCTACAAGCCTGAGGTGGTAAACTGAGCACACAGCAGATGGCGTGGGAACCTCATATTAAGGCAGTGTGTGGTTTCGAGCGATTACTTCACAAACTTGGCAGACGCAGACTCCGAAAGGCATGTACATTTAAGTGAGTCGGCACTGTCTGTAAACACAACATATAGAGAGTGGCATTAACACTGGAGTACAAGTCTACAGAGTACACATATATATGGTTTACCAAAGTCAAGGCTTGTGTATGTGTGAGTGTGCCGTGTAATGTGTGCAATTCTGCCCAGGTCTAGCAGCGACACCACTATTCTGGAACTCAGGCTGTTAAAGGCAATTAAGGCGGTGTTTCCAGCAAGGCCTTAGGACAGGAGCCTGTGTCTGAAGCGAGGGTCCCCCGGTTAGCAACGCCTTCTCTGCCGCACCCGCATGCTTCTACCAGAGGCGGCCTGCTGTACGCAGCATGCAGGCCTGCACACAAGACCTTAAAGTAGCGTCTCTGTCAAAGCCTTACAACAGGAGCCTGTGTCTGAAACGGGGGTCCCCTGGTTAGCAACGCCTTCTCTGCCGCACCCGCCTGCTTCTACCAGAGGCGGCCTGCTGTACGCAGCATGCAGGCCTGCACACAAGACCTTAAAGTAGCGTCTCTGTCAAA
>JAODLC010000047.1:9187312-9202803 GCA_026781145.1 Hippopotamyrus pictus
CGACATACTCAGAAAACGGCGGCTGAAACACACACACCGAACCCGAAAAAAATCACAAAAAAACTGAAAATGAAAGATGCAAATTATGTACGTTTGAAAGTATTTCTTAAAATGTAAAACTAGAACTTTACAATGCGATTTTGTCATCTTGTTTAAATCTCGAAATATACATTAGAAACCTTAAGAGTAATTACTGCCGCCACAGGTAAATATACGAAACTACAGATTGGGCGTCAGGGTAATGTTTAACAGCGTCAAGCGAACGCCAATCGAACGCAGCTACAAAACGCAGGAAAAACACGTATGGCGTTCAGAGAACGTTCATTTCGAACGTCCGTGTGGACGAGGCCTTAGAAAAGCAACAACTGCATCTGATATTTCATTTGCGTTACAGTCCAAGAGCTCCACAAGTCCGAGAAATGTGCTGACAAACTTACGGTGCTTCACTGATCGGGACTTAACACAGATACACGCAGGAGCTTGTTTACTGATATGTCGGTGGTCTCATCAAGATACAGTGAATATGGAGACTCACCAATATCCTCATGTAACTCTTCTCTAAAATGTGGCGCCAGAACAGACTTTATCACTGCAGTGCACTTCGCCCTGTGCATTTTGAATGCTCCCACTTCATCTTGATTAATATCGGACAAGTCATCAACCGCGTTGATGGATGTGTGACAAGCCACATACGTCGCAATCCTCAGTTCACGACGTTTTTGGTCATCTTGTATTGTTTTTTTGACCAGCAGCAGACCCTGTTGGTACTGCAAAAGACGTAACACTTGGCACACGACGAGACTTGTGTTTTTTTGTGGCGCCATGTTCCTTCAAATCATTAAGATGCGCTCGAATTTCTGTTACAATACTTGCAACGAGCTTTGGCCGAGTCATCATCTGGCACAGGGGCAAGCCAGCATTTTAGTTCCGGATAAGTCTCCCATTCCTTTTTGTAAAGTTTTTTTTTGTATTTTCGCCACTTCGACATGATGCTATCTCAAGTTTAAGAGAGAAGGCCCAGTCACCTCTCTGTGACTTGGTTGAACTTTTTAAAGTTGTTTTGGCGCTTATAACAAGTGACCAATACAATTTCACTGTGATGTTTGGTTAACCAATGACTGTCACTGATTGATGATGTCATGTCATATTTGACAGATTCTCTGAATGAACTAATTGTGACGGCTGACTGGACAGCTAAGCTAAGTGACATACATTTTTTTATGTTTCCCCATATAATCACCATGATTTTTTATATATTCTTAGTATATTTTTAATATATTTTTTTAAATCCTAATAATGACAGTAAAACCCGCTAAATATTTTAAAAAGCAGCCCAAATTTTATAGACCCGCCCAATGCCAATTTTCCCAGCCCAACATAACCAAAAGAAGCCCATCTGGCAACACTTCTCAACCAAGCTTGGTAGAAACGCGTCAGGGCACGCCCACATGTTCGCGCACAAGCAGGAAGGAGCGACACTTCTGTCCAATGAGCAGACGTCGGCGTTTAACCGTGATGTTCAGGGTTAGGTAGTACCACCTTGCGAATGAGTTCAGGGCAGGACTTCCTTTTGTTGGTCGGGGGCTGTAGCTTTGCGTAGCCGTATAAGTGTTTAAATAACGACTTCTCTGGTTTTATTAACGCTCAGTCAGCAGCGAGGATGAGCGGAGGAGTGTATGGTGGAGGTGAGAAAACTCCCTATGAACGTATGAGGCCACATTAGGTGTCTTTCAGTTGTGTGCAATCATTGCGACTACCTGCGACAGTGCATCGATCCATCGCTCCTGGTAGTCTTATGAGTTTTCCGGCTAAATATCTTATGTCTACTTTCTCAAACAAACCAATTCGAGAAACAATGTTAAAGACAAATGCGACGAGGCATTTGTGATCAGTGTTAAGGATGGTGCTAAACCTGTAACTTTAGATAGATGCGCTGATACGTTGCACTTCGTCTTACATGTGCGTGTGTTTCTGATGATATTGTTGATGCAGACAGATAATTATAATTGCCCAGTAAACGTTTTATAAGCGCATGTAACTGGTAACGCCTTTTGTGAACACAATTTTATAAAACTGATCATATATCAAAATAATCTAGTTGTTATACGCTGAAATGTGATTTATCTTGCTAACCACAGATGAGGTTGGAGCTCTGGTGTTTGACATCGGATCATACAGCGTGAGGGCTGGTTATGCAGGCGAGGACTGCCCTAAGGTAAGACAGCATGCAGTACACTATATGTGCTTGGTATTATTTTAGTAGGAAACATTGGGCTCATACTTACCGTCTTTGTTATAAATACTTATGGGCGTAGGTTTGGTTTCAAAGTTGTTAGGGACCATCCCGCTCCCCCACATATATTATCCATACCCAAATGTATGCCCTTGAAGCTGGTCCATAGAAAACAAAATGAATGAATGAACCTTTCCACTTCAGCCTAGTTCGTACTTTACTTTTCGCCTTTTGTATGCTGCCCGGCTGGGGACGGACGTCCGCGCGACAGCTTGTGTTCATCTGTGGATGCAGGTGGTCGGCGCATGCGTACTGGATATTCCTCCAGACCTGCCGGGGGCAGATGTCGTCTTCTTGACCCGAATGAACCTTACGCAAAAGCAGGAAGAGATGAGGTTTATGACATCAAGTTTCAGGTCATCTAGGGTTTTTAAAACAATAAAAACTTTTTTTTTTGTAAAACTACTTAAGATGTGGGCTTTGTCATACAAACAATACAGACGGTAAATATGTTTAATATTTACTATTCACCTCTGCCCAGTCACATTTCTCATTGAATGTGCAATTCGATTCTTGTGATAAAATGTGATTTTTGTGTAGAAAGCAATACTGATCAAGACATAGGTGGGAAATATCATTAATCTTGAGCAAACATAAATGAGACATGGCTTGCAGAGCTACTGATGTCTAATATTTTGAACTGAATAAATTGACAGGACAAACTTTATATACATGCCACCTACTGGATATACCTAGTCAATTATATTGCACACATGCAGTTGACGTGCATGGTCTCCGCTAGGCTTAAAAATCTGGGTTACACATGCACTGTCCGCAGCCAACCCCTGATTACAAAATTTGTCACACACACCACCCCCCCCCCCCCCCCCCATGCGACCCAAAGCGCTGACAGAAAAGTATGAACTGGCCCTTATCCAGCCAAAGGTTATCGTGTAAAATCTCAGATATGTGTAAAACAAAAATAATACACTGCACTGATAATTATATTCTTTTTTGTTAATTTTAGCTGATCACTTATCTATATTTGTTGTTTAAGGCCTCATCATGTTAAAAATGCTATAAACCATTAAGATGGTAGTGTCTGATGTTTTGCACCCTTAGGCTGATTTTCCCACGGCAATTGGGATGACGTTCGACCGAGAAGATGGCAGCACCCCGATGGAAACAGGTGGAGACGAGAGCAAACCAGGTGGCACCATCTACCATATCGACACCAACCAGCTGTGGGTTCCCAGAGAGAACATGGAAGTTGCGTCCCCCTTGAAAAATGGCATCAGTAAGTTTGCATCTTTTGAGACTGCTTTTCCCAAAACTGCGTTGTCCCATCAGTTATTGCAGTTGTGATATTTCAAGAAACTGCTCGGTGTTGTCTTTCAGAAAGATCCTCCAAACTGTCGAACTGTAGCTAGTTAGAGCGTAGGGGTGGTTCTTTAGTTTATATGCATGTGATCTCCCTAGCAGGCTGATTGGGTGGGAACTTGAAGATTTGGCACCTGCTCTCATAGGTACTATTGGTGAGATTCTTATTACAGTCCTCAGACTGTTGGTGTCCAGATTATTACAAAAGAGCAGAGAACTTTTTATTGAACAAAAGAAAATTATGCAATTAAGATGCAATTAGGGAAACGAGTCCTGCAGAAGTGCATTCTGGTCCTGGGAATCATCCTTCGCACCATGTATCAATGTGAGTTACTTACTGATAACTGGTTTCTCTCTCTCTCTCTCTCTCTCTCTGTCCACAGTTGATGACTGGGATGGTTTCCAAGCAATTTTAGATCACACTTACAAGATGCATTTTAAGTCAGAGCCCAGCCTACACCCAGTGCTCATGTCAGAAGCTCCTGTGAGTATTTAAACATCGAAGAAACTACCATGTTTTTGATATCAGGCAGTGATCATCCTGCCAAACCTAGTATCTTTACTAGCTTGACTCATTTTTGCTATCTTCTTTCGTTCCCAAAACAGTGGAACTCAAGAGCAAAGAGGGAGAAGCTGACTGAGCTGATGTTTGAGCATTACAACATCCCCGCTTTTTTCCTGTGCAAAACTGCAGTCTTGTCTTCGTATCCTTGTGATGATGTCACCTGACCCACTGGGCAGATTACGGTGGACCAGCTGTCAGGTTCTACACGGCTCTACATAAAGCTGTTTGGTTATGAAGTGTTTGATGACTCTATAGGTTGATTAACTTGGGCAACTATCATGATTATCGCTATCATGATTATCGCTATCATGATTATCGCTATCATGATTATCGCTATCATGATTATCTTTGACTTGACCCCACCACTGATAGCAAAGTTTTACACTACGACGAATAATAGAATAGTGATATTTTTCATATTTTGGCCTACTCCATCTTGCTTTCCCTGAGATGCACAGATGCATATATTGGTGAGAGCAGGCTTGGGGTTGACAGTGCAGGGTCAGGCAATGTGCAGCACGCCTGGAGCTGGGGGTTAAGGGCCTCGCTTAAGGGCCCAAGGCCAGAATCAGGCTGCCAACACCCATTTGAACCAGCAACCTTCCAATCACAGGCACAGAGTCAAGCTCACTTAGCCACACACACTCCCTCGATGGGGTAGGTTCTGAATTTGCTTCTTCATAATTAAAAGCTAGGTGTTCCTGTATATTACACGCACAACTACTAGTGCTTAAAGTCCGAGCCACGTTGTCACTCCTTAATCTGCGATACTTCAGATTCGCCAATGGTCGATCCACAGGCCTGGTGCTGGACAGCGGGGCCACTCACACCACAGCCATTCCCGTGCATGACGGATACGTCCTTCAACAAGGCAAGCTCCTTCTCCTAACAGACTCTCGTTTCCAGACCAGCCTCACTTATATTTAAACCATCTGTGTCCTTTCTACGTAAAATATCCGCTTTATGATGCCTTAATCGATATGCGACTTTGCACCTTTAAGGATGTGTCCTATAGGGTTACTGAAGTAACGGGGAGTCTGGTGATAATTTTCTGCTTTTCTTTCGCCCGTCAGTAATACAATCTGAATGTCATTGAGGCGTAGTGCTTTTCCAGGATTGTCACAACTTGGGAATTCCGCATCATTTTTATGATGGGCTATCTTTAGGCGGCGTCAGTTGCTCTAACATCGAAGAGAACCTGAGACGTCTGTCCTTCAGGCTCTGTTAATGCGGACCAAACTGGGAAGCGGGGTGCTTAATGAGAAAGGCGAAACCGCGCAGATACCATATCTGTTTCCGCTGTGCTCCTTCCCACTGGAAAAACAAGTCTGGGACCTAATTAAGGCCCATTTACTCAGAGGAGCCTCAAGGGCTGAGTTTCAGCCTTTCATCCATCAGGGTCAGAACTGCAGTGAAATTAAAGAATGGGATGAAGGACAGGCAAAGAGATGAAAGAATTTTACTGCAGGGAAAAATCATCTGATAGAACAAAATGTTTGAAATGTACGAAATTAAATTTGTAATTTTTTTTGTTTCTGTGTCTTAGTATGAGGTCAAAATTAACTGTTATATGAGTAATGAGTGAGATTGCTTGTTTGTTTATTCAGGCATTGTGAAGTCGCCCCTTGCTGGGGATTTCATGAGCATGCAATGCCGGGAGCTCTTTCAGGAGCTAAATGTTGAAATCATTCCGCCTTACATGATCGCTTCCAAGGTGAGACCAGATTAAATGCAGTCCAGTTCATTCATAAATATAGGGACATCCCCACATTTCCCAAGGGCGCTGTGTTGAAAAGGGAATAGTACTAGGTATGCTGCATGATTTCTGCACTGCGCCATCTTGGCATGGATAAATTTAGGCCACAAGTTCAACTTCAGATTTATTTTGCTAGACAAAAAAAGGGGGGATGACCTTATGGGGAAGCTTGGGTCTGGTTAAGTAGCCAAACGAAGCTTCATGAATCACTTGCTGTCTTTTCTCTCCCCACTCTGTTCAAAACACGAGCTCAAAGCATGCCTCAAAGCAAGCCAAGAGCACCATCTAGTGGCGTCAAAAAATACTGCAAATGGTTCATGAAGCTACATTTAGCCAACACGACCGTTAGGGGCCAAAAAGACCTGAAGGGGGGAATAGATGCAGAGGGGTGTGACAATGACAGGAAATCAAAGAGCCCACTCAGGTAGAAGAGCAAAATAAAAGCCTTCTTTTAAGCATAGGAAGCTTTAAAAATGGTGCTTGGGGGGAAAAAATGTGCCATAACAAGGGACAGTTGGATCTCATCAGGCCAGATGATAAAGATAAAGTTTTGATTGTTCTGTCCACCTGGGATTCTTGCATCAGCTCTGAGAATAATCTGCTATCCTTGGCATTCCTCAAAGGAGGCAGTACGGGAAGGGGCCCTGCCTCTTTGGAAGAAGAAAGAGAGGCTACCTCTAGTTACCCGTTCCTGGCACAACTACATGTGTAATGTAAGTGGGAACCTCATGCACAGTTTGCTCTGGTCAACATTAATGTCACGTTGACACTGTACATACTTGTGATATATTACAACCTCGGATGGTTTGCTGGCCTAATTCTTGGGTGTTCTCATTGACACGCATGCATTTGGGTTGGACTGATCATCCAGACTGTGATCCAGGATTTCCAGGCCTCAGTCTTGCAGGTCTCTGATTCACCTTATGATGAACAGTGAGTCCACTTTCATTACATATACTGTTCATCCATTTGTCTGTCCATCCATCGGAGTCCAGCTGCTTATCCAGTACGGGGTCGCTTTTTACATTGCTCTACCTCTAATTATACTTGTAAAACATTTAATAATCTCAAATGATGAGAATTTACGTTATATTACCAGAAGAGGAAAGTTCAGGTCCAGAAAGTACAGATCCAATCCAAGGTTTTGTTCCAACCAATCAGTTGAGTATAAAGAGTCACAGTGACAGAGTACTCAACTGATTGGTTGAAACCAGACCTTACTCTGGATTTGTATTTTCTGGACATGAACTTTTCACCATTTGTTCTAATAAAATGTTATTTGATGTACTAAAATGCAACCTGTGTTGAGCTGTGTTTTAGTGAACTGGTGGTAAATAAGTCCTGGGTGTATAGGAACAAATGCAGAAATGGATGTGACTTTCTTTACAGAGTGGCAGCCCAGATGCCTACTGTTCACTATGAGCTACCCAATGGCTATAACTGTGACTTTGGTGCTGAGAGGCTGAAAATCCCGGAAGGGCTCTTTGACCCTTCAAATGCCAAGGCAAGTCCCCCCCCCCCCCAGGAAATCCCTGGCTGATTTACGGCCTCGCCGTGTTGCTCCTTTTAAGTCCTTACCCAGCCTGTTGTCCTTCCTGCAGGGTCTATCGGGGAACACCATGCTCGGCGTGGGCCATGTGGTGACCACCAGTGTAGGGATGTGTGATATTGACATCAGACCGGTGAGTGGCCAAGGAGGAGACCCAGCGTAACAAGGTTCTGTTTAATATTCAGTCCGGTCCAGCTGGTTGTGGTATCAGAAACTGATATGAAACTTCACTCCTCCACCATCTTCTAGGGCCTCTATGGCAGTGTAATAGTCACTGGTGGCAATACACTGATCCAGGGCTTCACCGACAGGCTCAACAGAGAGCTTTCCCAGAAGACGCCACAAGTGAGTGCAAGAGCCGGCTCATGTCCGTCCCATTCCCAGTCGGAGAACTGAATGTATGTCATAATTCGTTAATAGGTTCGCTGTCTTCTGAAAGACCCAACAAGTGCTTATTATTATTATTATTATTATTAGCACACTGCAGTTTATCCTTTCCCCGTAGCCTAAGAATTTCACTGTGTGTTTCTTGGAGCCCATGTGACAATAAAACTTAACGAAGGGCCGGTCGTTTCGCCCCTGCAATCAGAGCATGCGCCTGAAGCTGATCGCGAACAACACCACGGTAGAGCGGCGGTTCAGCGCCTGGATAGGCGGCTCCATCCTGGCATCCCTGGTAAGCCCCACAGCCCCGTCCTATGAAGCTGGACCTCCCGCTGTGCACGCTGCCACGGGTGACATTTTCAGATTCCCATTCATGTCGCTTCGTGCAAAGACGCTGGCTGGACATTATCCCTCGCAGAAGAACCGGTCGTTCATATCATTCCAGATAAATAAATTTGTAAAATAATAATAAGTACATTTGTAATTAATTATTACACATTGATAGCTTTACAATTTGAATTAATGTTATTGAACTTCATAAGCGGGGATGGATGGATGGATGGATGGATGTTCGTTCAAATAGCATTTTCATCATTCCTCCCTGGTAAAATCATCTCTGCGTAGAGTGACCACTTAATCCATGTCACGGGGCACAGTCTGAGCCAGGACATGATTTGTAGCCTACCAGTTTAATTAGAAGGACCTGGCTTTCACTTAAGCACTGAGATCTTCTTGTGTGCTGATTGGTCTGCCTCCTATAATCATGCATGTCACTAACATTCATATGAAACAGCTGAATGAGTCATTCAATCAAGCAAACAAACCAAAGCACAAGAAGAACTCAACTAATTAGCCGAACACAGGAGTCTTACAGTTTGTAAAACCTGAAGTAGTTCAGTGTGTCATGGATTAGGTGACACGCTAACTATACCGTAAAATACTACTATGACATGCAGATAGTTTAGCCATATGCCCGCATTATTGCCATATGTTGTTTCATCACATTTTAAGCACAGAGACCTGGGTTTTGGTAAAAGTAAGTTATGAATCCTATGCTTTGCTGGGGAAATGTTTCTCAGGGCAGTGATGATGTTCCCCCCTCTCCATCTACAGGGGACCTTCCAGCAAATGTGGATTTCCAAGCAGGAATACGAAGAGGGCGGCAAACAGTGTGTGGATCGAAAGTGCCCATGATCTTATACCACAAAGCCTTCCAGACAACTCACCAACTAGACGATTTCAGGGGACTCAGGAAAAACAATGGATGTTTTGTAGATTTTTTTTTTTTAATGATATGCTGTACAAGTTATTTCCAGCTTTTGTATTTTCATTTAGAAATCCTTTGTGATGAATACACCTGCAAAATGATTCATATAGTTTCTTGCTATTTTCATACAGATATAACTTGTGGCTGTTAAAGTTCTATTGAATGTACTATTATTTTTGATAGAACTTTTTTCTAACTTTCAATATGAGATGAAGTACCAGAAGCAAAGTAAATTTGTGTTAACATGTAGATGTGTATCTAGGTCCAGTCTGCCTGTCAAGCAGACGGTAACTTAATTTATAAAGATAGTATATTTTTACAGGTATGAGTTATGACACTACAACATTTAGTCTGGTCTGGGAGCTATTTAATCCCTGCAACAAATGCTTTATTGAAATTTACACACATAGAAAGAGATGGTCCATATTGTACCAAATACTGAACAAAAATGCTCAACTAAAATGGCCTTTTGTTTAGTATGTAAAAATGAGACATTTGCTCTTTGAGAATTAAAAACAATTTATTAAAAGTGAAATTCTGTTTCATTCATTTGCTTATGTTGTTTAAAATTATTCTGTATTTTGAAATAAAATATTTGCTCATAACACGTCATTACCACCGTCACGGGTAGTAATTGTTTAAACTAAATTATTTCCCCCCAGAAGAAATATTTTATTAAAGACAGTTCTTTGTATTGATATACAAACTAAAAAACGAATCGTACATTTAAACTCGTAAGTTTTGTCACGTGATCCCCCCCCCCTTAAGAAGTATGGCGACTTGTTTCGTCAATTGTAGTGTAATGTGACGCTGTTTCCGCTTTCTTGCCCTCAGTAGCAATGGTGGGCATGAGCGTCCTCCGGTCTGCAGCCGCTATTGCGGCCAAAATAAACCCCTTCAAACATGGAATTACAAAAAGCGGTTTGCTTACTAGGACTGTGAGGGAGCGCGATAAAGGTATAAGTCATACGTATCCTCTCTGTGTATGTAGTTATTTTTTAGGATTTAAATTACTTTGGGCCTTGACCTTGGAAGCACTGAACTCAATGATCAGTTAGCTACTATTGACTAAACAGGTCATGTAGTTTTACGCGTAATATGCAGCCAAGAATTATGCAACACCTGTTTGATTTACTTTTTTTACATTTCATACTTGTTCAGTCGTAACTGAAATCAAATGCCATACATTTGCTGTGATGAAGTGCCTTGCGAGTGCGCTATCTACATGTCTGTCTATCTGTATCCATTCATTAAAATGTGTCTGTTCTGATACAGAGAATTGCAAACAATTTGAAGTGTTTGATTTGCAGTGGCGGTGCGTTTTGGGAGCCATGGAAAGCAGATGTTTGTCATCAAGCCATCTGATTATTACGATAGGCGATTTCTCCACCTTTTGGCAAGTATTAAAATTGCTTCCCTGGCGCTGATGTAATTGTTATCTGGGGAAGGATATATTACCTTATGCGAGCACTTACAGATAAATTTCAAGATTATAAATAAAACATTTACGTAAAGTGGATGTCTGCCGTATACATGCTTGGCATCTTGATGTTTGTATGCTGTTTAAGAAGAGGCAGGTTTTTAAAGCAAGTTGCATAACTTAATCAGTGATGTTTTGAGTAATTTTACATTTAAATGTATTTATTAGACACTTTTGTCCAAAGTGATGTAGAGTAATGTGTAATGTATGTATAATCGTGAAGTCATATGTGTATAACATAGATGTCTGTATATTTTCGTGTCTTATAGAAATACTACATCTTACTCACTGGAATTCCAGTTGCAGCAATCGTTGCATATGTAAATATATTCATTGGTAAGTTTTAATTAACAATTAATCCAATTAGACTGCACCTTCTGTGTATTTAACTTGTATTGTATGTGGCAGTAATTGCAGTCGTGATTTTATAAATCGTTTTAAGGGGAGGCGGAGCTAGCTGAGATTCCGGAGGGCTATGTTCCTGAGCACTGGGAATATTATAAGGTATGTCTGGCACTTAAGTTAAAAAAAAAAAAAATTGTATTTTAGCTTCCATGTCCCACTACCAAAAAAGTAAATAAAAAAAAAAAATCAAACCTTGTTGTTTGCAAGTTTGAAGTAAGATATACTTTTATGATAAACAAAAATAAAAAAATGTCTCCATAATTAAGATTAGGCATATCTGTTGTGTTCATTTTTATTGAGTCAGTTTTGCTATAGATGTATCTATTATATAGCCCAGAGAGGATGCTTGTCTATGTGAATTCTGATTTGGCCGTGTGTCAATTCACCTCTCCAGCACCCAATCACACGCTGGATCGCTCGGACCTTCTACGACCCCCCCGAGAAGGACTATGAGAAAATGATGGCGCTGATCCAGATTGAGGCTGAGAAGGCTGACATGAGGTGTGTGACCGCAGAGCCACTAAAAATAACGTGCATTGTGTTTCATTGACTTTAAAAGTGAAGATCTTCAGGTTTGCTTGGGGTCTGTTCTCTTCATGATCCATTTGTCTGTTTTTCTTTAGGTTGACACAGCTGGAAGTTCGCAAACACATGCGTCAGAGAGGGGACGGGCCCTGGTTTCATTACGAAACGGTGGACAAGACTCTCATTGACAACAGCATCAAATCTACTCCTGACAATTAGGCCCTCTTGCAGTTGAGCGGACTCTCGTCTTAACCATGAGAAACGGCCTATTGATAAATTATGTATATGTTTGTATAATTGCTCAGTTGCAAAAATAAATTGTCTAAATGTAATATGGTTGTGGGTGTTTTAATAATCAAGCCCAATTTCAAGAACAATCTAGGAAGCAGGTGGGAATGTATTTCACTACAGTGTGTGTGATTGTGTACGTGACAATCAAATATTGAATCTTGTAACTTGAAACTAATCAGCAATGAACAGTATTTTGGAGACTGACTTGCGGTTCACCAAAGTCTTTGATGCAACTCGATATTGATTACCCAGAATTTATTGCTATTGTAACTCTCCAGTTTCTTGGCTGCAGTCCCTGTGTTTAATTACTGAAACAGCGCATCAGAGTTAAGGTTGGGACTTCGACACCATGATAATTTGAAATCATATGTGACACAACAAGCCAACAAAGAGGCTTGTCAGTTTTGGTGGTAACGTTACTAATACGTTCCGACAACGTAGTGCATTACCGTAATTGTACTACTTCTGGTGGTAACGAGTAATGTAACTACCTTTCCAAATAACGAAATTAGTACTGAAATTTCAATGGGCGTGTCACTAGTTACTTTTGCCTGAAAACATTAATGGATAAATGCAGTCTATTCCTCTAATTTCCTATTTATGATCCAGTGTCATATGACCTTAAGGTGGCACATGAATGGTTGCTATTAGGTACAGCGATAGATAAAATTTGACACATTGTTTTGTGTTGTCACAGCAGCAACACTAATAACATTTAAAGTGTCTATGAGGTCATTTACTCACTGCCACAACACAGCAAAGACTTTGCTACTGAATATTGATTCGATATGCAACATGTTAATGAGGTCACTATACATTGCTTAATCTACTGTCAATTTTCCCGATTAGGCTATATAACACACAATAGGGTTATACTGTATATACACAGTATATAGACAAATGTATTGGGACACCTGGCCATTACACCTACAGGAACCTTTTTGACATCCCACTCTAAATCCAGAGGCATCAGTATGGAGTTGGTTCCCCCTTTGCAGCTATAACAGCTGCCCCTCTTCTGGGGAGGATTTCCACATGATTTTGGAGTGTGTCTGTGGGAATTTATGCCTGTTCATCCAGAAGAGTATTTGTGAGGTCAGGCACTGATGTTAGATCTGAAGGCCTGGCTCACAATCTCCATTCTAGTTCATCCCAAAAGTGTTTGATGGGGTTGAGTTCAGGCAATTTCTTCCACACTAAACTCACCCAATCATGTCTTTATGGAATAGTATGCACTGGGGCACAGTCATGCTGGAACAGCAAATGGCCTTCCCCAAATTGTTCCCACATAGTTGAAAGCATAGAATTGTCCAAAATGTCTTGGTATGCTGAAGCATTAAGAGTTCCCTTGACTGGAACTAGGGGGCCAAGCCCAATCAGAGAAAAAACAACCCCACACCATTATCCCTCCCCCACCAAACTTTACAGTTGGCACAATGCAGTCAGGTATGTAATGTTCTCCTGGCATCTGCCAAACCCAGACTCATCCGTCAGACTGCCAGACAGAGAAGCGTGATTCGTCACTCCACAGAACACGTTTCCACTGCTCCAGAGTCCAGCAGGGGCATCACTCCATTCAACGCTTGGCATTGTACTTGGTGACCTGAGGTTTGCATGCCGCTGCCTGGCAGTGGAATCCCATTCTATGCGGCTCCTGGCACCAGGTTTTACTGCTTTTGTCTAATATAGAAATTTTTCATAGGAACGATAAAATGGTCTTGTAGACCAACTTTTCTGAGAACTTTATGTAATTTGACATTGTGACACAGGTGTTTTTTGGTTGTTTTGTTATCTATTGAACAACAGCAATGACGCCTAATGCTTTGTAGTGGTCAAATCTGAATTAGTTGATTTTTAGCACAAGCTTAAAGCTTGTGAAAATGATGAATTTTTATGATAACTGGCATACTTTGTAAGATTTTTGTATGGCATGTTGTTCATATTGTACTTCCAATCTGTCGGACATTGACGAAAAAAGTGTCTGTTCTTCTCAATAAAATGGCAAATGATCTTTAGTTTTTAATCAATTATATATAAACAAACGGCATATTCAAATTATATTCCATGAACAAATGTTAACCCTCTTTAACGCAAACGCTGGGGTTGAATGAGTGCTCGAAAGGGAATAGTGACCCCTACCGGCAAATAATAAATATGAAAATTTTAGAACATTTTCCATTACATCGAGTTTTATATCAAGCAATGAAAAATGAGTTCAAATGGCATTTTCGCCGTTTGAACTCATTTCTCATTGCTTGATCTAAATTTAGAATTTGAATTATAAAATATCGTTAATAATAGTTATTATATTTAATTTAAAAACACGTCAAAGTCGTCAATAAAAAATACTACTGCAAAAGCTAAAGAATGAAAGGTATTTTTTATTTAATCTTGCTAAAAGACTAAAATAAACCCCCGTGAAATAAAAATCTAGGTCTGTGTAAACATTGCCCATGTTTTGTAGTGTCGCTTTCTCGGGATGCCGGAGGAATGTAGTCTGTGCGGGTTAAAAATAGCGCCTCTGCCTGACAAGCGCTCCGAGGCTCTGGAATAGCTGTGGCACTGTGGATCCGGAGGAGGTAACGCGAAGATGGCCACAGATTTAGGGGAGCTCATGGTGCCCTATATGCCCACCATCAGGGTGCCAAGAACTGGAGATAGAGTTTTCAAGAGTGAATGTGCCTTTTCTTACGATACCCCAGTAAGTCCGCAGTTTGACCCGGGTCGCGCTGGACTAACCGCATGTTTCGTTTAGGCCAACATTACTAGAGGTTAACCGGTTAAAAACTTTTAATAAACTAATGCCGAACACATTCTAACACTGAAAACGAATTTCTGTCCACAAATACATTATCTGTCATTTTTGAATATATTGCATGATGCCACTGACTACAATCAAAACATTAGATTTATTAAAACAAATGAAATCTATTTGGTTGAGGTTCCTAATAGGTTTATCCCGTTTCAAGAAAATGCAAAATACGAAAGAAAATACGAGCTTACTATTGTCTTTTACCTAACCTTATATGCATTCGTTTTGTAAGAAATGAAAACTTAATTGTGGTACTTATATTCTGGTGTAGCGGTGTTTTTGATATGGATGTATGACAATGAAACGGCTGTTTAAAGGAGGACATGCATTTGTTTATCATACATATATATCAATTTAAAGGTTGACAATATTGAACATGCACAATCATAAACAATTTAATGGTTATACTTGACTGTCTGGAGGCCATGCCATCTGATTGAATACAGGTTATTTTTATCTGCTGTGTCTTGCAGCTAGTGTGTCACTTTAATGATTCCTTAAGTGTTTTTCCGGATTGAATAAAACCGGGGCCAAATCTCAGGTACGCAGTATATCTGCGGTGTTTTCCACAGATTATTTGGGGTCTTTGAATAAAATTGTGATCACAAAGCCTTTCTTATACATGCATAGGTCAGATATTTGTTCATTATCAAGCCGTTTTACAAGAGCTCCGTGGCCGCCAAATTTAGCTGGACTCTTGAGCCAAAGGAAATGTTTGAAAAGCACCAGGAAGTCCAGTGGCCTCTCGTAAATATTATATCTAATATATTTAGCACATGTAAATTCTTTGATAAGCTTTGGGGGGGGGGGGGGGAGTAAATAACAGGGAACCAGAACATCCTTA
>JAODLC010000047.1:9224665-9282599 GCA_026781145.1 Hippopotamyrus pictus
CCCAGGGAAGTTAGTTTGCCCCTGTATGGAGGCCTTAACTAGATTGGACACTCAGGCTGGTGGGGCTGTCCTGAACCAAGGTGGGTATCAGTTACTGCAACGTGTCTGTCTTTCCTGTGGGTCAGAATAACAACCTGGAACGGGCCCTGGACTGGATCTTCACCCATCCCGAAGGCGAGGAAGAGAGTCAAGGCCCGTTTGAGGCCGCTGAGGAGGAGCCCACAGAAGATGACACCTTCTCCAACGGCTTCGCCTTCTCCGGCACCAGGGGCCTCAACAGCTCCCCCCCATCCCAAGACCAGCTGCCCCCATCCCCCCGGGTGAAGGACGGACCTGGCCGTGAGTTTGGCCCCTGGCCCACGTCTGGGTGTCTCTACTTCACACCAAATTAAATGTTAAGGACATTCATTGTCGTGCTTCGGAACACAACGCAATAATTTCATCATTCCGACCAATTTGGACACAAGCGTGTCATGTTACCCAGATGATTCCAATTGATAGCTAGAACTTCTAGACCTAGTATTAGATCGTTTTAAACCAAGTTTTTCTGTTGTTGTAGCAGAATTGCAGGATAAGTAATGTGTTGTGTTTGACCTGGAGTCCCCTGAATAGAATCACATAAGGCTGCCAGGCCAAGGTTGTTGATTCATCATTAGGACACAATGAACTGGGAAACAGAGATGGAGCTGGAAAAATGATTTGTGGAGAGGCTAAATGGCCTAGTGCAGGTCTAAAAAGCCGGTCGGAAACTCGGTCTGATGCTGTTGTTCGGCTGGGAAATGGAGGGAAGGTGGCCTAAGGTATCTGTGTTTAGCTTCAGTGAATTTCCCTTGTTCTTGTTCAGGGTATGAACTGTTTGCCTTCATCAGTCACATAGGAACGTCGACAATGTCTGGCCATTATGTGTGTCACATCAAAAAGGAAGGAAGGTAAGTGCATTTTTATAGCTCAGCAAGTCTTTACGTTGGAAGCAGGATCATTTCCGGTTAATACTGCTAAGAATATGTCTGTCAGTCAACAGCATTTGTATATTATCAATGTAGAGCCGCATTTCTCACCCCAGTCCCTGGGGACCTCCAAACCGCCCATATTTTTATTCCCTCCCAGCTCCCAAAGCACCTTAGTGTGTATGTTCATGATCGCTCGATTGTTTAGTTCAGGTGTGCTGGGAGGGAGCAAAAATGTGGACTGGCTGAGGGGCCCCCAGGACTGGGTTGGGAAACACTGATGTAGAATGTTGTTACTACTATACATGTTTAATTTATTAAGTAATTTTAATAAGTAATTTAATGAGTCATCTGCACATCGGTTTATAGGAGTCTTGGTCTACCATAATTCTTTTTTTAATAAGTGCACAGACTGACCAGACTAGTTTTATTACTAATTTCTACTTGATGATTGCTTTGCTCCCATAGGTGGGTGATCTACAATGACCATAAAGTCTGCCTATCAGAAAGGCCTCCCAAAGACTTGGGGTACATCTACTTCTACCACCGGCTGTCATGCAGCTAGGGCCGGCTCTGCGGCTGACTCGGGAGCCCAGGAGGAAGGGGGGGGGGGCGGTTCGGGAGCCGCTGGAGAGCCCGGAGGGGATGACCGCGGGGCTCGGCACCTGCCAATCACCATCAATTCGGGGGGGGTGGGGTTTTCTCTCAAACACGACACACAAGAGCCCCAATCCACCAGCACCTGCTGAAACGTGTTATTTGTGAAAGGTAGTGAGGAGATGCTTGTCAGTTTAGCTGTTAGTGTGAGCCATCTCTCTTTCTTTTTATTTTCCGTGCCTTTCACTCATTCAGTTTGACATTTAGAACAGGAGCCTTCAACTCCATTCAGGATCTGTTACAGAGAACACCAACACCAAGTTTTGCATCGCGGTAAACAGGAACCGTGTACGACTGGCCAGCGTAACGACTCCTTCTACAGAGGTCATTAGCGGGATTAAATCACTGCCGTAATCATGCTGCCTGAGGAGTGGCCCTGCCTTTAAGTGGCTTGTAGGCTGTCCTGGCTCTCACTGCGTCTTTTTGAACCTGGGGGTTGATTGAGTGTGCCCAGGGGGCAATGCTGTGAAATCAGAATGTGTCTGGGGGGGCGGAGGGGGGGGGGGGGTCGCAGATGCCAAGGGTTTGGGAATGAGCAAGCGGATGTATCGCATGCGTAATTTCACTCTGAAGACGGGGTCTTTCGAGAAGCGCCTCCGCCCGTGATCCCGTCGGCCGAAGAGTCACAGACTCGTGTTGGAGACGCCCAGAGTAATTGTCCTGGTGATGTCTTGCCTTTGTTTTTACATGAAAGCACTTTATGACAGAGATAATGTGTCTGAAGAGACGATTGCACACAAGTCCTTGACTTATGTTAACATCACAAAGCATTCAAATTTTAAGCTAAAAATGTCGATTGTTTTATACCAAATCATCTTCTTAAAATGCATAGTGCATTTTTCTCAACTGCCAAATTGTTTTTCTGTGGCCTATATGCAATACAAATGAACCAAAAGTATAAACCCATCCAGATTCACATCTTGCTTGAGACATAGTATTAAGGTTTGTTTTCTTCCCCCCCCAGTAATCACAATTTTGCTGTATTTCCTTGGCCTAAATACAAATCAGCAGTGGATGCCTATGTTTCAAATAAATACAATTTCTGGTTAGTCATCTTCATTGGGGAATCTCATCATTTTTTTTCACAGGGGACAAAGAAACTCATGAAAGTATCTTTCTATTTGAGCCTTTGTGTTTCAATCAAATTAAAGTGAAGACATTGTTACATTGTTAATGAACAATGGCGTAGAGAGTCATGAGGAGCGAAAGTTTCTATATCAGTACGATGTGTCTGATGGACAGTGAGCTGATGTGTGTGTGTGGTTTTGGCTTCCCCAAGCTGAGCCGATCAGCGGTATTCTCTGCTGTGTATCTGCAGAGTCACCACTCCGCCACCCTCAGTATACATAACGAAGCCATTACAGACAGGTATTTTGATATCCGTTACTGCCAATAAATATTAGACTGTGAAGTCAGTACATTGTCATTCAGCGTCGTTTGGGAAAAACTGAATAATATCGTTATCATCATCAATACATTTTACTTGGCACTAAAGACATCGTAATTTGCATATTTCCACTGATTATTGCTAATATAAATTATTAAATTTTTTTTGTTTTTTTACCCCCATTTTTTTTATATATAAATTCTCATAGTTGTCACCGTTTTGGCTGAGAAAACTGTCGCGCAGCCCAGCAGCAGTTGTCATGGCTACAGTATGTGTCCCCGGTTCGGTGCTGACCCGTGTCTCCCGGAGCGGTCAGACGGAATTTGCCTGTCATGCCTCTCAGCACATTTCCGTTGAACTATGACATTAAATAAATCTCCACATACAGTTGACCCTTTTTATTACTGACGATACATTTAAGAATATCTCATGTTGTTACCTTATATATTTTCTAAAATCTAATCGTACCATATAGAGTATTATAGAGCATACCTGCACACCCCAACATGACTGAAAGTTACAGTTATTATTGACTGGTGTTTTAATTAATAGGATCTGCCAGTGACTAACAGCACCATTACAGACGAGGCTCTCTGCCTTTACCACGTGTCTCTGGTCCATGCCGTGATTCTGACGCATCTTTCACTGCGGTGTTTCAGCCCAGTTAGGTCCTTTACTTGCTATTTATTCGCATTATTGTTACTCACAGCATTTACCCTATCACGCAGTGAATCTGACTGGTAAGTTTGGTGTTACTAAAATGTGTTATTAACATTATGATCCCCGGCTGGTAAATATGGGTTTTAAACACATAATACACACACACACACCATGGCAGTATATAACAAGGCTTTATTTTAAAACGCGCTAACATGTACCGTCTCGTCGCCGATTTACGCGGACTTCCGCTAAATTGCACTCTATTACCGCGCAATGTTGCGTGGTCACAAACTCACCATCGTGGAGCAGAAGATTACTCATCATTACTCATAAAGTGGCCTCCTATCAGGTTAATTAAATACGCATTAGCTCAGTAACTTTCCGGCTGAAAACACAAAACCAACCCTAACGTGCTGTTTAAGCAATAATTACACGTAGGCAACATATTTGAATATCTACAGCAATTACATTTAGTTACATTGTATTTACAGGGTACTGCCCAAGTAAGGTAAAATGAGACTAAACGATGGACAGTATGCACTATTAATCTAATATAGTATTAATATATATTATCTACACTATTCCAGTCATAAAAGTGTCTTTTGTTTATGTACTTTATATATGTGTATATAAATAAAGATTAAAAAGTGCATTGTAAAGAGAAATATATTCCATTAACTTGAGTATGCATTTTATGTACAGTACGTATAAATAAGAAACAATAAGAAATTGGCTTGTGAGTCTCATGCATAAAAAAGTAAATCAGCATTCAAAAATAAAGGAATTGACTAGCTCTTGCATGCAACCTTTGTGTATTTATATTTCAATTTAAATAATTTCTGGAGCATGCCTTAAACTGATTCACCTGAGAAAAGTTTTTTATTTTCTAAAAAAGTGTTATTTTACATCCTAAATAAACTCACGGCTATGCATTCTGGTATATAATAGAATATATATATTTATATATTTATATATATATATATATATTTAGTTCTGAAAATACATTTGAAAACTAAGGGAGTTGTATTATTCTTCTTTAAAACACAGGCCACTGAACTAGTGGACCACAGCTGTTATCGTAACGCTACTTCTGATTTCTAAAGGAGTACCTTGGTAACTCTACAGAAAAGTTAACATCTCGACACGGATTGTACATCTGAGTACAAGACGTATCTTAATGGCAAAGGCTGGGTTTTTCTTCCCCACTGACAAGGAAGTAAATTTAGTCCAGCGATGCTAACAAATTGACACGCGTCCCACATGGATAAGAAATGTAATTCGTTTTCGGGATGCTCTCTGGATGTTTTGCATTAAATTGATAAACACGATCTGCAATTTTATTGTATTATTTCAGCCGTGTGCAGTGTTTGTAGGTGTGATTTTTCTCCTAGTTGTTTTAATTGTGGGGATCGCGGTGAATTCTCCTCATCTGAGGATGGCAGGGCTAGTGCCAGCAGCGTCTGTACTAACATAGGACAGTCGTGATTAATTTGGCGACCACTATGTATTGGTCCATACACCCAGTATTACCTTAAATATTCAGCTCAGTCCAATAACTCGGGTGAATGTGTCACCTTACTTTAATAATCACTGTTCAGACCTTTAAACTTTAAAACGTTAGAGTAAAATTACTTATGCGTTTGATCAGTTTTGGATACTGTGGGTCGACTTCATCAGATACTATTTTTGGGGAAAAAAGAGTTTTAAAGCTCTTTTTAAAAAAATAGTTAGCATATATAAGACTCTGGGTCTACAACGCAATGAAAACGGTTTAATTTAAATATTTACCTAACATCTACCATCCATTAATAGTTTGAATAATCATTTGGAGATAAAGTTATATCACCTGGATTAGTTAGTAAAGCGCTACTATGCTTCATTCAGACTTTAATTTAACAATCATCTGACTCAGGGGGCCTTGTAGGGGCAAGATTGCTTTATCGATGGATTTTTTAGAACCAATCGGAAAAATGAGGTAG
The DNA here is from genome assembly GCA_026781145.1 of Hippopotamyrus pictus. Taxonomy (NCBI): domain Eukaryota; kingdom Metazoa; phylum Chordata; class Actinopteri; order Osteoglossiformes; family Mormyridae; genus Hippopotamyrus; species Hippopotamyrus pictus. The sequence continues at coordinate 9,230,296 of JAODLC010000047.1, forward strand.
AAATGAGGTTTGTCTCAAGACAAGCGTTTCAGCATGAAAATTCCTCCGATAAACTGCAGCCTCTTAATGAGCGCTCAGGCAAATATGCTGTATATCCAACCTACAAGAACCTCACAAGTCCTGAGTCTTGGAATCACGTTAAGAACATTTTGGTCTCTGGAGGGTAATTTCATGTATAATGGGAATGGCCATAAACGCAAAGGGCTGTGGTTCCAATTTCTCTCACATACACTATGTTCTGACTGCTGATCCATTCCATAACTGTGTGAAGCCTTTTGCATTGCAGCTTGACAGAACCATCGCTATCCTCTGGTGTACAAACTCCACTATGCATTTCAAGCTCGGCTGGACAGGTTCTCCTCAGGCATACTAGCACAATCTCCTTCTGGGAAACTGAGCGCAAATCCATTGCAACTGTCGATCTTCAAGCACTGATAGGAGTTCCAAAAGTGCACTATTAAATGGCTTTTTTCATAGCGTGCATTAAAACGGGGGGGAAATAGGGCAAGTGTGGTGAAAACAAGACGAAGATAAGACTTTGGATTCTCTGCCGTTTTTGGATTTAAAGGGTCTGAGGTCATATGTCCATGTGGAAGGCCTTCATAAGTAAGTCCAGGTCTCCTACACTGGCTGCTTGGAACAGCTCTGGCTGGTCCATCATGGACAGAGCTATTCTGAGGGCCGCCCAGATGTTGCTAGACATAACATGGTGGCTCCTGTTCTTCCTCTGTTGATTCAGGGCTGTTAGGAAGTTACTCACCGCCTCCCTGTTTGTGAGAGAGAGAAGCAATCTTGGATTGCAGGGGTGTGGCTTAAGTGATCACAGAAGCATTTAAACGGCAAGGGAAAATTCACGAAAAACAGTACAACATTCATATGGTCATATATTCTGTTTTAGAAATCACACCACATTATCATGATTAGTAAAGGATACTATTAATAACAGTAACAACAACAACAACATTACCATCCATCCATCCAAGGCCGGGAACAGCCCAGGATGGGACGCCAACCCATCACAGCAACAACACTACCAAGGGTCTTTATCGCAAAGTTACCTTACTTATAACTTACTGTATTTAAGGTACTCCAGTTTAAATGGATTGTATCTTCATTCACTTAGATTTACTCAGACTACCTTAAATCCAACATGTTACCCAGCTAAGCAAGAAATCCAGCCACACAAATATGCTCATACTAGAGGTGATCAACTGCCTGTATCACGAAGTGAGATTTGCTGGTTAGCAAGATAATGTGTCAGATTTAAAGTACCCCAGTTTAAATCTACTTCAGTATCTTTGTTAACTTACATTTAGCCCAGACTACCTTAAATCCGACAAGTTATCCAGCTAAGCAAGAAATCTAGCTTTGTGAGACAGACCTCAGGAATCTATGTGCTGGGCCTTGATCCTGTGATGTAAATATGATGCGGCGGATTGCATCAGTAAATGCCAGTATGTGTACTGTAATGGGGGGGGGGGACAGGAGGTCGCGCACTCTGACCTGTGTGCGCCAAGATTGATGCAGCTGATGCCCAAATTGTAGCGGGACCTGATGAAGCCCGGCTGCAGCTCCAGGGCCCTGGTGTAAGCCTCCACCGCTTCCTCGCTGCGGTCCCCGTTAGCCAGCGTGGCCCCGAGCCGGTTCCACAGCAGGTAGTCCTGGGGTGAAGGTCAGGGGGCGAGGAGAAAGACAGCACCTTTCATCCAAAGTCATTTCCGCTCGATGAGTCAGTTTCTCAGGTTGTGAGGATTATCCTGTGTCCTAAGAACCCTGACTGCACAAATTACTCACGATTGGTTTTAAGATGGAAAAAGGTTCGTACATTAGACGCCCGTCAGGAGATGGACTGATTTGTTTTGCTGCACTCTATTACTATTGCAATGATATGTTATTTCTGCTCTAGTGTTATGTTAAACTCAAGGTACAGTGCACACTGCTCCAAATGGCTCACTTGCTGGGTCCTTTTAAAAGGTAAAAAAAGAAAACCTGCATTAAAGAATCCATTAAATTCACTGGAGCCGTTTGATATTTTCGTTCTCTCTGATTGATCTACACCGAGGACAAAAACATCCCTTCAAAACCGCACGTGCGCGGTGAGTTCTGGCTATGCAGATTTAAATGTTAATGGACCTGTTCCCAACCGTACACCTCCAGATATTCCTCAGGCAGTCCTAAAAGGAGCATCACACCCCTCGCACCCGAGTCATTTCAGCTTCCAGTGGGATCCATTTAGCTTGTTTTGCCTCTTGTTTGCCTCAATTCTTTTTTCCTGCAACCTTTACCTAAGTGAGGAAGTCAGTAAGTCGACGGACGACGGCGATGTAGGAAAATGATTTATGGTCCTAGTGACTCACATTAGGGGATTCGTCAATGAGACAGTTTGTAGTGCCAATTAGGCTCAGGAGGTATGGGATGCCCGAAGCGTCCATCACCGACGGCGTGAAAACCGTCTGGCAAGTCGACACCCTTTTAGAAGTTGTTCCCTAGGCAGCCATCTATGTCGCCTCTAGGATTGACTGGCCCTACACTATAGTAATACCATATACCTCAGTATTCTGCTTATACCACAGTATTAACCACAGCATAAAATTTGCCACAGAGTGAAATTGTTGAGGAACTTTTTTGCGAGGGACCATTAGCGTTGTTTTTGAAAATACCGGTCAAAATACCGTTTACTGCGATAGAACATCTGGATGGCCAAAGCTTATTCCTGACGCATGAGTTTGACTGACGAACCCAACTTTTGTTCTCCCGGTATATGTCATACGGGCAGGCGGGATTGGGCCTACCTCGGGTCGCACAGACAGCGCGGCGTTGAAGGCGTCCACTGCCTTGTTGAATTCGGAGCTGAGGTTGAAGAGCACCCCCAGGCCCGTCTGCAGGTCCGGGTCGATGATATCCGGGTTGTGCTGAACGGCCTCAAGAAAGAGTTCCTTCACGTCGGCCAGCTGAGGGCTGAGGGCACAAAATTTCATCTGATTGCATGAAATAGATATAAATAAAGAGCATGAACATATACACATACGCTTGCTGATGTGCAGAAGGTGATATTGCTTTTACTGATTGTTACCGACTATTAAAAATTACAGGTTAAAATCTGTTGATCTGTGGCATTCTACAATAACTTAGACCAGTGATTCCCAATCCAGTCCTCGGGAACCCACAGACGGTCCACGTTTTTGCTCCCTCCCAGACAGTACACATTTTAGGGAGTTGGGAGGGAGTAAAAACATGGACTGTCTGCGGGTCCCCGAGGACCGGATTGAGAAAATATTTTTAAACTTTTAATGCATATTTTTATATAGTAATAATTTGAAATAAAAATCTGTAGTTTGCTCTTCAAATAGGCAAAATTAATATGTAAATAGTGCACAACATATGAAATATTAAAATCAGGATCCTGAACGTTTAGTGTGACAGGAAAAGCCTGTAATTTGCACACTGCAATTCATACAGAGGTAGAAAGTTCAGGTTCACAAAGTACAAATCCAGACCAATATTTTGTTTCAACCAATCAGTTGACTATAAAGAATCACAGTCACAGAGCACTCAAATGGCTGGCTGAAATACAATCTCTCAGGGTTTGTACTTTCTGAACCTGCACTTTCCACCTCTGATTAGAGGACCCTGAAATAACAGGGATTGTTCTACTGATGGATGGTGCAGTTCCTCGTGCTGAGAGACACGAGGACCTGAAAACGCCACCTAAAGATAAGTGGTCAGGTGGCGACTGAGAACTGAAGGGCGGTTCTGTCGCGCCGGCGACGTTCTGGGGGTAACGGGCCGTACCTGGTCACGCTGGAGGCACGGGGCGAGCGGGGGGGTTTTGGGGACCTCCTGGCCAGGTGCTTGTAGCGGGGGTTGTGGCAGATCCAGCTATGCAGGGCTTCGCAGGCCTCCTGCCGCATGCCCGTGTTAGTCAGGCTGACGGCCAGAGCCATGAGCGCCTGCAGGTTGTTAGGGTGCAGCTCTAGACACCTGAGATGTGAACCCATGGGGGGGGTGGGTGGGAGGGAGAGGCTTATGAACAATGTCTGCTACTCTGTACACCCTTAAGCTCAATGGCCCCAACTGCTCCAATTCATTCACATCCATCCATCCACTGTCTATACACGCTTGTCCTATGCAGTGTCACACCCGAGACGGGCCACCAACCAATGCCAGGACACTCACACTTCCCACATTTTTATATTTTATATTTTATTTTTATATATTATATTTTTATATTTCTGTCTCTACTTTTCAGTATTTGAATGCCCGTCACTTAAGAGACACCAATAATAAGAACTGTTAATTAAACCGTCAGTATAGCTGTATAGGGTTAGGGGTAGGGTTAGGGTTAGGGGTGTTTATGAGTGAAAGGCTGCTGGTTTGAATCCCTGCTCAGCAAAATGTCACTGGGTTATCCTGAGCAAAGTACTTCTTCTGGTGTGTCAACAATGACAACTTTTCACTATTTATTTTCCTCCAAAACTTTGTTTTGTTGTCAAGAGCCAACAACAGCAAGTACAGGACATAAAGAATGGATCCCTTTAATGTGAGAAAACCATTTATAGCGTGAACTTTAGCGGGTGCGTCTATTCGACACACATGAAATGACACCTGGGTCCGGCCTGACAGGTTAGCATACCCTTATCAAGAAGCTTAAGCCAATTAACGCTAAATTGTGAGTGACTTAGTTAAATCAAGGCTGGTTTCCTCCTCACAGAGATTTCTCATCCAATTATGATTTGCAGAGCCTGGAACAGAAGGGTCCTTGTTGACATGCGGTAGCATCCTGTTTCGCTTCGCTGTCTTTTGCTGTTGTTTTTTTTATTGTGAATGTCTAATGAAAATAAGAAACAATTAGGCTTTAATTGTTGTTTAGTTAATGCTTCACTCAGCCACTGCCCCAGGGAAAATTACGAAGTGTCTTATATTTAACAGTCTCCCTCAGCCTTTCAGCAGCGTAGACTTTACATTTCCAGCTAATCTTTTAACGTAATTTATGTTTTTCTTTTATTTGGAAGAACAGTAGCTGAATTTCAAAGTTTTCAGAAAATGCTACATTTATTGCCAGCCTGAGTTATGGTGGGTGTTTTTTTCTAGAGCTGCAAAGCACCAAAATTAAAGCAGATTTAGGTGTCATGAAGATGATGCCTAACTGTGATTTGTTGAATGCTCCTGGTAATCCTGTTATTTTTGGAATTTAAAAAAATTGAGTTATGCACATGGCAAACCAGGTTCTTTAAGGTGCGAGAGTTCCTGTAATTTTCTCAAACAGGGATTTTAATCTAGATATGTTGTAAATAATTCCACAAGAAAATAAGAATATTTATTAATGTAAAGTATGTGTCAGAACTGATTAGGAGGGTTTTGGCAGAATGATTCTGACTTCTTAGATCACGGTTTCGCAATCCGGTCCTTGGGGACCCACAGACGGTCCACTTTTTCGCTCCCTCCCAGTCCACGTTTAAATGTCAGACAGTCCACATTTAAACGTGGACTGGGAGGGAGCGAAAAAGTGGACCGTCTGTGGGTCCCCGAGGACCGGAGTGGGAAACACCGCCTTAGATGAAGACGTGGGATTTTCCTGACATTTTAGTGCTGAAATATCATTCCAGGTTAAGTGTCTGAAGCTTGAGTATTTCAGCGAGGAACCAAACATCCCCTTAGCTCAATTAGCTGTTCTGAGTGAGGGCAATGTGCACAGTGGTAAAAACAAACCCATCAATAAGATGGCTTTAAGATTTGCTTCCCCCGGGACGCTAACAGATGCATGTGACACGGAGGTAGGAGGATGGAATGGGAGATTTATTACGTTTTAACAGAGCGAGAGAACAAAATGGCCTCCATAGATCGTTGCATTAACGCTAACATAGGGATTAACAGACCAGGGAAGCAGAAGAGCCTTCAGACACGCTTCTCCAGTAAATGAGACTGTTTTATACCATTAATAATTATTAACTGACTGCAGGTGAGCTAAGCAGCTTGGCTCTGACCTTGCCCTGCTCCTGGAAAATCCACACCCCTGTAGAGATCCATGCAGTGCCCCTCCTTACCTCTGGAGGGAGACGATAGCTGCTTGCTCATTCTCATTCTCCGCTTGTGTGGTCCCCAGCACCTGCCAAGCCTGAGGAGACAACGGGGTCGAACGCTGAAAAAAGAAAATAAACATCTGCGGCACAGAAGGTTATCGATAGAGAAGAAAAGACGGAGAAGCCCTTTAAAATAAAAGATGTTCCAGGTTTGACACTATGCTCAGGCAGTGACACCCGCCCCTAAGGTAATTTAGTTGGTGACACACAAGCCCTCAACCTTGAATGCTTCATCAGAATGATGTGCTTCACATATTTTGAAGCTAAACAGCTCCTATTATTGCTTACATTACTAAGCAGACTCTTACCTTAGGCAATTTTCATAACTTGCAATTTTACTGCTTAATTTTTAAGTGCCTTATCTCTCATATGTGGCATGTGCAACCTTCTGATTTTGAGTCAAATTCCTAAATCACTATCTGGCTGCCAGTTGACTCTCAACGCAGCATTAATTAAAAGGAGATTTAATGACATGCCACAGTGCTTAACCTGGGGTCACGGCAACATAGACTCTTCCAGGTGCAAAGAGTTCACGTAAAATCTCCTTCAGCTCAGAAGAGGTTCCATCACAGTCCCTTTCGTTTGAGAGCTAACCACTCCAACTGTCTAGGACCCTAACCCAAACCCTAACTCTAACTGAGCGTACAACAATAGCAAACCAGCAGCATCCATTAACCTCATATTGCGGGTACTGTCATTGTGGGCATGGCGAAGGAGGGGCGGCTCACGTAGCGACTCTCGACAAACAGGGTTTTATTAAGGCGTACTAAACAAAAAGGGAGGAAAAGACAGCAACGAGGACACAAGGGATCAAAATAAGTAGGCAGGAACAAGAACTAAACCATAGCTAACCAAAAGTAAAATAACACAAACAATACATGTAAGCAAACATGAGAACAGGGAATCACTAGAAGAGGGAGACAAGGGATGACCAGTGACACCTCCTGGCCAGACAGGGAACAGGCATAACAAAGGGGCAGGACAGGGACCGATCCTGACAGGTACTTGGCCAAAGTACTGCGTCAAGTTGATGACTCAGGGTCTTTATGAACCCCTAGTGTCAATGGACAGAGCAATAATCTATTAACTGTACATCCCAAAAGAACAGCATATACAGATTGACTAATCTTGTACTTCTACCACTGGTCTATTACAAAATCAGCGCAAGTCTGCAAAGCCCTTCAAGAATGATGCCAGGTTAGAATATAACTGCCCCTCTGGGCTTTAGGTTTGACGTCCATGTTGTGACACAGGGAATAGGCTACGGATGAATGAAAGCGCTGCTAGTTAAACTGTAAAGGAGTCTGGTGAGGCAGGATTAGGTGCTCGCAGGACGTCCCCGAGGCAGAAGCGTGGAGACATGCCAGTCCTCAACAGGAGAGCAGAATCAAATGAACCACAGTGGGAGAGGAAGCATCTGCGCTACAGAAAAGCACAGGCGTATTTTTGGAAGATCTCGGCTGGTGTTCTCTCTCTTTCTCCACCAGTAAACAAATCCACGTTTTAAATAGATCGGATGTGTCATCTAAGGGTGACCTATATCACACGAGCAGTGAGACTGTGTAGCACTTAAGGACGTGGACTTATAACCCAAAATGTACTGGCTTAAATTCCGAGGGCTGTCAATACTATAATAACCTTGTGCGAGGTGCTGGGTGCAAATTTCTAGCAATCGCTGTATAGATGAGTCTAAATCCACGTTTTTGCTCACTCCAATGGATCAAAAATGTGGACCATCTGCGGGTCAATGAGGACTGGGTTGGGAAAAACTTTTATAGTCACTTGCGGTAAAAGCATCCACTAAATGACAAAATTGTGTTATTCTTTGGTCTGGAAACAGCTGATATAAACGCACAAGTCAAATGCTGATAAACAAAAAAAGCACAATAATGTCATCCATCCATCCATCCATGTTCTATACCCGTTTGTTCTATGCAGGGTTAGGGGGGTCTATCCCAGAAGCTATGGGCACGAGGCTGGGAAAACCCAGGACAGGACAGGGCAACCCAATAACTAAGAAACCTTAATTAAAAATAAGAACATCGGAATGCCTTGTGGTCAGTTAAAACTCCTTTTCTGTATAATTTTCCCCACCAGAACCTCTCTGGCTGTGCTCACTAGATAGCCATCTGAGAAACGGTGTCGTGTTGAAGTGTGCTGAGGTAAGTCGTGGTCTCAGCCCTCCGAGTAGCCGAGGGTCTCACACTCTCTGTCCCTCACCTCCGAGCACCAGAGGGTCCGTCTCACGCTCTCTGTCCCTCACCTCCGAGCAGCAGAGGGTCCATCTCACACTCTCTGTCCCTCACCTCCGAGCAGCAGAGGGTCCATCTCACACTCTCTGTCCCTCACCTCCGAGCAGCAGAGGGTCCGTCTCACGCTCTCTGTCCCTCACCTCCGAGCAGCAGAGGGTCCGTCTCACGCTCTGTCCCTCACCTCCGAGTCCTGCGGGTCCTGGAGGATGGCGGCTTCCAGCAGCAGCACGGCGTTTGGCAGGTCCCCCTCCCTGGCCTTCCTCAGCCCCTCCTCGAAGGGGTTGGGCCACTCCCGGTACGGGTTGTCCGTTTGGAAGTAATATCCCTGACAGGGAAACAGGCAACAAGAGAGCAGCCGGCTCCAAACTCCCTCTAATCACTCAGATGAAACAACGACACATTTGGACTTTTGATTTGAAGTTTAAGAGCAGCTTATTCCTGTATCTATTAAACTTCAATTCAAAATATTGAAGTATTATTAGATATATGGTCGGAACAGGTTGTTCGGCATTGTCTTTAGAGATGCAGATAAAACTCCTGTAAAAATTCTCTTTTCGAAGCCGCTTTTTGCCTAGGGCATCTACTGCCTCACTCCCTTCGAGTGTCTGCATTCCCTGGGCATGAATATATGCAACAGAGCGACGTCACGTTGGGCGGCGTGTGAAGAAAAGCACCTTTTCATGTAGCGAGACGGTAGGATGAATGGTGCCGTCGTTCTCAGCCTCTTCCAGCCAGTTCCTTCGCACCAGCTCCTCCCACTCAACCTGCATCTTGTCCCAGAATTCTGTGTCGGACTAGGGGAGTGGACAAGAACGCCGGGGGAGGAGCAATGAGTAGCCAATCATGACGCTGAAGAAGAGAAAGGACACCTGCGTGAATCAGGTAAGCATGTGCTCTGTGATCAGCTATCATCTTAGCACAGTGAATCATAATCATGAGCAGTGCCTCAGAGACTCTGACATTGAGGCTGGTATTCATCACAGGACGTGTGTGGCAGGACTTATATTTTCAGGCCATTATATTGCCAGTAGATTCAGAAGATCTAGCTTAACGTTCAACTGTCTGCTACTGCTCTTTAAACACAAACCGTTTCTGCTGATCTTATTTAAAACTCGTGCATGAGTACCCATGGTGATCTGCCTCACGTCCTCCATGCCTGCTGGCACAGCCAGCGAGCCGCACCATTAACCAGGCGCCTCGCTGCGCTCTCAGGGCCAGTGCCCCGTGACCGTGCCCCCGAAGGCGCGTCCTTGTCAGAGACATAAGTGACCCCTGACCTCTCCCACTGTGTCGCCATGGATTACCGCTGGTCCTTGCAGGCATTGACACAGAAGTTGTCAGAAGTGCCAGGAGACGTAGGGATTAGCGCGTCCGTGTTGGCATGCATGGGCAAAGATTTCAGATCTGGTTTAGTGAGCCAAGACGGGGAACCCCCCCCCCCCCCAAAAAAAAAAGAAATGAATGCTTCATTGTAGTGATAGAATTAATCGAGTTCCATTGTGTTCAGCTTAACCCTCTGTCCAGGAGAGATTAGCTACCCAGCCAAGTGTAAAATTGGCTAATAGCAGGAAGCGGGTCACACTGATACCGCTGCTTTTCACTTGGCTCTCACAAGTGACTGTCCATCTACGTCACATCGGCAATGGAGACGTGAGGCATCTACGGCGACGGCCAGACAAGCCAGCGGGTGATAAATCGTCAGTATGTCAGGGCTTTGTTTTTATTTTTTGCAAGAATCTTTCCATTCTGTTAAGCTTTTGGTCCGCAGGCCTTCAAACATCAAACAAACATGAAGCGGCTGTGCATGACTAAGAGCAAAGCACATTTAATCTACCAGTCAAACAAAAAAATAAGCAGACGAAAATACAGACTCCAAAATAAATCACCTAAAAAAGGCCCGCAATGGTTTAGCATACATGTGCAATATGTGCAGGGTCTTAGCGGAAAGGCCGGCTGAAATTTGGATTGCACTGGAGTTGAATGTGCTCACGCCCTCACAACACGCCTAGTAAACCTGTGAAGCTTAACATCCTCCCAGTAATTGTTCTGGAAGCCAGTGTGACAGGAATCAAGTGAAAGATCCGATTCCTTTCCTAATTCATTTCTTTAAGTTGGATTGCAACTTTGAATTGATAGGTTTTGACTAAAGCTCCTGGCGGCCAGAGTCCGAGACTCAGCTTCCCAGTGGTGCTGATGAGAATTCCTAAAGTCACAGCAGTGTGAAATCACCAGCACCCACCCCCCTGCCCCCTCCTTGAGGCAGAACTCTACTTTTGGGACCTGTGACATCAGCAACGGGTTCAGCGGTCCACTAGACCATAGTGAACACAAGCTGAAATCTACAGAAGAAACCTCTGGTAAAGCATTAAGTTCCTGTAGGCTGCATCTACTGTGCTTCTTCGACTGCTGCTCTCAATCAGGCCTGATGCCCCATCTGTGATTGGCTTACATAACGCAATATAGATGATGTGGAACAGTTCCCGGAGCCAGGTGCTCTGCTGGGGCGGGCTACAGGCAAGAGCTTCGGGCAGAAGACCCTGGCTGCTGCTCACGTTGGAAGACACCATGTATCCAGCTGGATTGAAGGATGTAGATGACCGAGCGGGTGGGGGCCAACTCCTGTGGTGGGTTTGTCTCTGTCAGCCATACCCCTAAATCTGTCACAGCTGTGTGTGTAGGTTTTCCAACAGGGCTATTTAGGATGGGGGAGGTTCCAAGCATGGAAAGCACTTTATGGGCAGAAAAGTGAACACAAACTTTTGCATCCAAAACGGTGTTTGGTTCAGGGGATGGTGGTTCATTGGATTTTGACGCTGTGTCTGTGATCAGAAGGTTGTTGGTTAGAATCTTAGGGTCAGTAGAGTGGTTTCACCAATAGGTCCTTCAGCAAGGCCTTTAGCTGCCAGTTCCTCCAGGGTCCGGCTGATCATGTTATCTCAAAAAAATTGTATGTTGATATGGATAAAAGCGTCTGTGGAACAAACTTAACAGAAGCTCCTTCAGCCAGCACTGGACGCACAATGTGGGAACTGTACGAATGAGCAGTCTCAGGGAAAGAGATTTTTAATGGGCTTGGTAATGCACAAAACAAGCGTTTTAATGAGGTGACGCAGCTCAGTGAGACCACACAACTCGCTCATTAGAGCGATGGTACAGAGCCGGCATCATGGGATTATTCAGATTACACAAACCGTTTCAAGGGCCAATTAAATCCTCACTTTATGGCGATCTTGCTTAACGCAACTGGCAGCTCTAAAACAAAGAGTTGCTCGTTTGACCTCTTCCTTTTGCAGGAAAACATCTGGGATAAATGTGTGTCAGTCAGATGTAACAGGTACGCTAAATTCCTCAATAATTTCATTTCAACACAAAGTGAAAACCTCACAGTAACATTTTTGACTACTTGTCGTATGTGAAAAGAATGCAAATTACATCAGCAGAAATAGCCAGCTGTAAAAACCACTGTAAGCTTGTTTACATTTGTACTGCGACTGTAAACAGCTTAAGTTCCTCAAAATTAAACCGTGTGCTTAGCAGAACCTAATAGATTTTAAAATTTTATAGATTTAGGGCACTCCAGCTTGGGAGGGAAATCTGCTACTCTTCAGGACGCAGTCATGCAACAAGATGCAATAATCTAGCACGGAGTGTTTGGTACAGTCACATGCCTGCTGTTGTGCATAGCTTGTTAGCGTTTCATTACCCTAAATAAGCATTTCCGCAAAAGGCACCATCATGAGGAAGAGAAACCGGCATTATAGATGGTCAAATTATCTGTAACACCAATGTACTGTGAGGGTAAATGCAGCCACACAAAAACGTACCAATGGAATTGTCAATTTATCTACCTTCAGCAATAGATTATCCGGTTAGGGCAGTGATGACCCAGGTGTATTCCAAGAAGCGCAGGGTCACAAATCTACCACAGGGCACTTGTACAACGGCACAAATTGGAAATTTACAAGCAATTCATGTGAAAAATGTTCATCCTTTGAGTGTGAGATGAAACCTGGAATATTTGCAGGCAACTCACACAACAGACAAGCCTGCAGACTATGCAAGACAACAGATCCAGAGGTCTGGTTTACCACCACTGCCTACTCAGGCACCCTATTAAAACACACGCGTGCACACATGAAACATTCATTTATCTATTTATACAAAAGGATATTTACTGAAGCAATTCCGTTAAATTAGTTTTCTCCTAAGTGCAACCATAATTGTTCACCTTGATGTTCAACCCACGACTAAAAGCAATACATTCACTACTAAATAAATCTCTACACTGTAATCTGCTGAAATCCAATAGGCTGACCTATGATTCCATTAGTCTGAAATGTGCATCTGAACACAGGGGGGGGGGGGCGGGGGGGGCACAGTTGAGCAGAGGGCAAACCAGGATTCATTTTTTCACGGAGGATGTTGAGAAATACAGCAGCACGCTTCCTTCATTCATTCATTCATTCATTCGTTCATTGAGCAGCACCAGTTACACTGCACCACATTCAGCTTTTTGCAGTTTACCGTGCTTCCGTTCGTACTGCATGGTGCATCAGCTACACCTCGGCAAATAGCTGCTTTAATTCTGCGCCAAGACATCTCATTTCATTTAGGTGAAACATACAAGCTGTTGCATTATTAATTATGCGGTGACAGCCATCGGAAGACAAATTCCCCATGTCCCCCTCCACTGGACCAAAAAAAAACCAGTGCCTGATGTGACACAAGTGACATAAGTGATATACTTCAGTTATTTAATGTGGCAATCAATGCTGAACAAAATAAAAGCTTTAAAACATGTAAAAAAAACACGTCTCCTTGACAACTTCCTTCCATGTTATCATTTATCCAGTCATATTTCCCATGATGCCTTAGTTCTAGTAGTAGGGAGTCATCATCTCAATACAATGCTTCCTAAATCCTGGCCATTAATAGCACGACCTCCAGGATCTCCTTGTGTAACTGGAGATAGGCTATTGTTTGTCACATGTTTATTGTGTGACTACTATACTGACCCATTGCCAAACGTTATTCTCCCAGTCCTCCAATGGAAGTGCTGTATTCTCTCTATGGCCCCCGTAATGTGGGCCCCCAGTGGCACGATTGTTTGTGAAGCTGCTTTGTCGTATCAACACAAAACAACAGAACCAGAAAGAAAAATATATCATGCTAAAATATGACGGGGAACATCAAGCAACTCGCAATATAGCTAGTAGAAAAAATTTAATACTTCTATATGATAAAATACAATGTAATTATGTTGTTTTTTTAATCCAAGAAATCCCCAATGCATTATCAAAATATTTGTAATATATTACAAAAGTTTGCTTGGTCAGACATCGATATGCCTCTACTGACAGGCGGGCTTAACATCGATGCAAGTTATTATTCCGACACTGAAACAGTACAATTCATGCATTGTTCCAACCCTGGAATTTAAGAGAACCAAGAAAATGCACTTCTGTCTAACATCTACATTGTCCTATTTGTAGGCCTGGCGACAGACTCCGAATTAAGCTGAAAAGGTCAATTTGCTTACATCTCACGTTACACAATACAAATCGTAAGTGTTGTGTGATTTATTTCACAGCAGAACACAAACTTTTGCCTCTGACATCTGACAGGAATGGGATGTAGCCATTAAATCCGTTTTATAATATCAAATCATTGCTTAAAAAGTGATGTTGGAACACTGCATTGTGTTGAATCCTTTTGCTATCGCTGCGGAATTCGATAAGGCGGTACAAAAGCAAGGGCGTGTTAGTAGGGCAGTCGCCTTGCAGACAGACTGAACCTCAGACCACGCTGTTTGTGCCCCATTTACAAAGGCGCCACGTTTCCAGGTGGCATCTGGTTACATCTAGTCAGAAGCAGGACTCCAAACCGGCGTGAGGAACAAAAATGAAACCCCAAAACAAATGTTTTAAATCGAAAAAAATTCTTTTGATTGTTCCGTAATGGAATGTTAATTTGAATCGCTGGTCAGTTACGTTGTTTTTGGTTCCATGTAACAAAAAGAAGCTGAAGTAGAGTATTCTGTCTCGCCTCTAAACTCTGAAATGTGTCACATTCTTTCATTGAATGTAGCATTTTATGTGCATTGAACATTTACATAAAAACCAGAATATTGCCATTTATTTGGAGTATGTTGGTTTAAGAGGGGCAACTAATGCCAGCAACTAATATTTATTTTAAAAATGGGCTGTGCTGAAGCGATTTCTAGGGGTAACGCCGGCAGTGACAACACAGAACAGTGTGCCCAGTAAGTGCTACAGAATACCAGAGGGCGTCCTAATAGTAAAACGAAAAACCCCCAAAGACATCCGAATCTCATTAACCCCTTGAGTCTTAACTGATACCTGCGTGGAGCTAATAACTCTTAATGGTAGATCATTTCTGTTAATAGAAGACTGTGGTTTCAGGAAAATTATCGAATTATCAAATACTTAAAAGCAATGGAAATTGGTTTTGCAGTCAGTTCATCCAGTATTCGCAATGTGACGCCAAGTGTTGCTCAGTGACGGGAGTCAACAGCTGAGGAACAAACTAAGCGGATGGCATCTTATGCTTAAAATTGATCCCGCAACATGCAGAGAACAATCTGTCCTTGGAAGCAATATACACGGCAGAAACAGAGGGCACCTTGTGTCTGCACAGAGGGTCGGCAAATGTGGTCGACGAGACTGGGGAGCAGCTGGAAATGCAGGAATTGACTGCAGATCCTGATGGCATGGATACATGCAGCGCAATGTGTGATGTTCAGTTCATACTTTGACGATTAGCAAATCAAAAATGCATTAAAAACATCAAAAATCACCCACCATAATTATAGAAGGCATGTTGCAAATGATGCACACAGAACAGAATCGCTGTTCTAAAAATAACAGATTGCACGAGGTACTGGCGTTCTACATGTGATATTCATCAATGGCTGCGTGAGCTCTGGACCTTAAGCGAGGACGTGTCCCCAAACATCAAAGACCTTGTGCGTCAGGATCCGGAGGACTTTTCTGACCTAGTATGACCTGTGCGCCAACACCTGCAAAAATACCATAAAATGTCTCCAGTTCACAAAGCTAACTGGTGTGCGGGTCACCGGCAAAATCGGCTGCTATTTCACAGAACAATATGTCCAGTACCTCAAAAGATGCAAAAGAACAAACTTGCAGATACTTTCGTAGCTGCTTCAGCTATTGATCCCACGTACAGAGCACTGAACTGAAAAGGCGAGAATTCACCTGTCCTGCACACAGGGGGCTATTCAGAACCTCCCAATACCGCGATCTTGGCAGAGCAAACTCTCCCCTTGTCATCCAAAGATGATGATAAGATTGAGCAGATGGTGATTGCAAGAGAGAGAAAGACGACCACAGTGATCCTTCCTCACATCTAGACCATGTCTTTTCTATCTCGTGAACGCTTATTCAAAAGGAGGCCATCTAAAATGTGGTGAAAGTGTTTTTAAGTACTAGTCTACCATGTCTGTATCCAACTCAGACTTGAATAAATGGGCTATGAATATAATTGCACTGCCTGTCACAAAAGGAGGAGTGGAGTGTACATTTTCTTGCCTTTTCCCCTCAAGTTCCTAGCGTCATGACAAGATTGTAGAGGGCATTCTCTGCATCCGCTTAAAAAGGCAATCTGAGCTGCAGCCGCCTGTTGTGCTTTTCTGTCCCTAAGGTACCATTTTTCCAGTCATTTGGTGAGATTATAAATAATGGCTAGTAGGCTTGGTATGCTTATTAGATCAAGTTTTGTGTTTGCCCGTGTTTAAACAATATTTGGTTGGTCTTCACGTTTAAAAGTTTCTAAGGCCCACGGGTTTCAATATGTAGCTCTTGTTAGCTTTTCCAAATTATTTAAAGTTAAACAATTTAATGCCCAGGACAATAAGTTAACAATAAACATGAAAGACGCAACGTGTCATTTATTATTCTAAGATGCAAATCTTAATGTTCATAATAACAGCTTCACAAAGAGATAATATCCCTATAATTTGTTTTCAGATTCATAATTTGTTTTATGCATTTATGCATATTAGCCATTTATTTGTTTTTAGGCTACAGATTCCTTTGACAATAAGCATACAAGCTAATTAAAATCACCAAAGCAAGCTGCCAAACAGGAGACAATAGCACAACAAAGAGTTACGTCAAACAATGGACGCAAGAATGACAGGCGATGTTATTTTATCTTTAAATGCGAATGTTCTTTTGAGCGTCTAACGCTCATTCCACCATGCAAGCAGAATCAACAAAATAATATAGAAAAATATGAGTAGTAAAATATAAGTAGTAAAATATGAGTAGTAAAATATAAGTAGTAAAATATGAGTAAAATATGTACCCTGTAAATATGACAGTAGCTACATGAAATGTCTGTGCAGCCAAATAGGCGACTCTTTGGGAATGATGCTTCAGCTCTTTCTGTTACCAAAACTCATCTTG
The DNA here is from genome assembly GCA_026781145.1 of Hippopotamyrus pictus. Taxonomy (NCBI): domain Eukaryota; kingdom Metazoa; phylum Chordata; class Actinopteri; order Osteoglossiformes; family Mormyridae; genus Hippopotamyrus; species Hippopotamyrus pictus. The sequence continues at coordinate 9,247,078 of JAODLC010000047.1, forward strand.
TCTAGAGCAGTGTTTCCTCAGGTCCCTGCAAACAGTCCATGTTTTTGCTCCCTCCCAGCTCCCTACCAGTGTTAGCAAATCACAAGTCATTGTCGGGAGTAGATCAACAACTTAACTAAGTCTGGCTTGAAGAATTAATGTGATTCCTATGTTGTAACAAGTTAAGGGTTTTTTCCCATCGACTTGGGAAAGAAAAACTTTGGGCTCTCCTTTCCAAATAGTCGTGAAACGAAAGCAGCCCATTTGACAGATCATCCTCTAGAACAGGGTTTCACAATCTGGTCCTCAGGGACCCACTGACAGTCCACATATAAGCTTACGTTATTAGCTTTGGTTATCCTTCTGCCTTGTTTATTGCAGTCTGCAGTAGTGGCAGTTTCATTGCACTGCTAGTGCCCCACCACATTCACGCCTGTGACCGATATAAATCTCGAATCTTGATTCTGGACCAGAGACTCTCGGTGAGCCGGTGACCCTCCCCAGCTCGGAAGTCCACCGACTTCCGGCCTCCCCAGCTTTATTTATCGCCACATACACTCACTGGCATGGCGGATGGTTGCCCTGGCGACAGATCCGCCCCGCAGACACGCTTTCGGTAATCGGGACTCCGCTGCCGTCGTTATCCGGGGGCGGAGCTCTTATCAGCACTCGTGCAAATCACTCGCAAGCGCAGTATTCAATTAGCTGCTTTTCTGGAAAGCCGTTCTGGTCTGTTCCCCTGCCTTTCGTGAGCTTATATTAAATACCAGCTTCTGCTGACCCGCGGCTGTTCTCCATTATTAATGCTTACAGCACGCAATTACATAGCTAGCATTCACCTACCGCCCTCAGCATGCAAAAGATATATGGAGTCTTATTCATGAATGGATCACTTAAAAGAGCAAGGAGGCTGGGAGATGAATCCAGAAGCAGGCATCACACAGGAGCCAGCACTCGAGTCCTGATTAAGATTTTTGATCGATCGACCGTCTCGTCCGCGTGCATCGCTCATGTCTCCCGCCTTATGGGAGCGTTCATGTTCAAACCGGGCTGGGAGCAGCTTGCCCCTGACATTCGGGAGGCTCCTGGTGGTTTGGACCGGAGTCGAGAATTCACGCCGCATCTGAAGAGCCTGACAGATTTGGCCTGAAACACGATCCAGGCCCGAGCAGTGCGGCTATTTTTAAACACATGCCTCACCTGTATGTCAATATTTATATTTATAAATTTTGCAGTTAATTTTCGATGTACAAGGTAGCTTATCATAAATACTGCTGTTTGTTACTGATTTAAATTTTTTTCCAGTATTTCTAAATGGTGAGTTCTTGCAACTTTTCTTTCCCCTTCAAAACTCCTTAGTATCTAATTTTTAAACAAAGATCCATCCATTGTTTTGCTCCTACTTTGACATTCTCTGTCTTCCCTCCCAACACCAGTCATGTGCTTTCCATAGGTTCCTGGTCCATAGCATCCTACCACAATTCACAGTGCACGTTCCCACATAATGCTTTTGCTGGAAAATGTGACTGGACCCAGTTCAAAATATTAGTTGTTCATTCACATGTTCATTCATTTTTGGCTGAAGCTTTCATCCAAAGTGACATACAAATGAGACAGATAATGCATAATAAGCACAGAGTAATAAAACAGTCAACTTAGGTGTCACTTAATGTCAGTTTCCAATGATTGGGTAGAAAGAAGTGCAAGATAGTTGTGGGGGAAATGAGCTACTCAAACCCTGCTTAGAAACCTTGCTTATGTAATCAGAAAAGCTTGTAGTTTGGCGGCCAGACTCTGACACGACCTATAATCAACTCACAATTATCTTCTCAGAGAAAAGAAAGGAAAGTCTGAATGGAATATATAGAAATGCAGAAGACCACGTGGTGGTGCCGTCTAAACCCCTGACGACAGTCTGCGGTAGACTGTGAGCCTGGTAGGGTCAGAGGTAGGGGATGAGGTCCTGTCCTCCTGTACGTCAGGCCTGGTGAGGACCTCCTGCATGTAATGGAGGGTGAGGTGGTCAGTGTTTCCTATCCCGGTCCTTGGGGATCCCTGGACAGTTCACTTTTTTGCTCCCTCCCAGGAAATACTGTGTGGACTGTCTGGGGGTCCCTGAGGACTGCGTTGGGGAACCCCGCTCAAGTCAGACCGCTTGCTGGCAGAGCCGGACGTATCACCAACAGCTAAGAGACCCTGAAGCTTCCTGGCCCTGGACTGGTCGCAGACACCGTGCACAGTCACGTAGCCTGAGAATTCCTATGCACGCTGCACTCCTGAACAGCCCGGCAGCCTTGTGCTGTATATAAAAGCGGGTTGAATCAGGTCACCGAGTGCAACTGCAGAAACCAGAGCAGATATATCCACATGAGAATGGCTGACGCTGACATTTCTCTGTTGCAATAAGTGGGAACATTGTGGAAACAGCTTTAAATAACTTTTGGCTGATGGTTTCGTGAGTGTATCCCGTTACTGGACAGCGCCTTGTCCTCCGGCTACCGGCTTGTCCCGTAGTTACCGTCCTTTGGGCTATTTATGTGCATAATTCCGCTAAAAAAAAACCTAAAAAAACAGATGGTAATATCTTTATATGAAACTAAATCCTGGCAAGAAAATGACTACGAACCTTAAACAATGGTAAGTAAAGATGGGGGGAAAAAAACTTTTAAAATGTCGGAGTTTTCAAATTAAATAACCCCTCAGCATAGAAAATGTCGTTACGGGTAACCTGCCTGTCAATGGACTGTAAAGCATTATATGAACAGGAAGAGGAATATGGACGAATGTGAATAGCTGTCTGACTACCGGAGAATGGTGGAGAACCATTCTCTCTCACCTCCACTGCTGCCTTGGCCTTCTCAAACTCCTCCTCCAGGGAGTGGTTTCTGGACAGGAAGGCTCCGCCCCTCCTTTGGTCTTTGCTGAAGCGACGCTATCGGCCCAGGCAAAGGGAGACAGAAACAGTTGAGGGGTCAAATCAAGTGAAGACGACGGGGCCTTTATTGTCTGGCCAACCATGTACAATAACACAGAACACGCTGTCACGAGATGACGAACGCTGCCACATTCAGCTGCAAAAAAAATTACAGCACGCAATTACATAGCTAGCTGGTTTAATCCTGCTTTTGTTGGCAGAGGCTACACTGAGCAGCAGGATGCTTTTAGGTTCAAAATTTCTAAGACAGCAGTACACAAGAATAAGGTGAAGCAGGAGACACTGGGAACGACCAGAAACCAGCCAGGTAGAGGGCGGAAGTGACTTTCTAATGCCAGAGGTGACTGTTAACTTATCCGACAGTTTCTCATGAAACCAAGGATGACCTCAATTGACCTTCAAAAGGAACGTGCAGGTGTGAGGTGCACTGCTTGGACAGTTTGTATCAAGCCCCTAGAAGCAGGACTGAAGTCCCATAAAGCAAGGAAGAAGCCCTTCATTAAAGAGAAACAGGGAAGCACCAGGCTGCAGTTTGCAAAAAATATATATTATTCACAGACGCACACCCATAAGTTGGGAAATGAGTGAAAAAAATCGTGCTGTGGTCTCATAATTTGTTCCAGAGTGCAGACAGTGAATATTTAGAATTTAGGCAATGATGGTAGCAGCAAAGTTACAAAATACAGTCGACCCCCCAACACTGCGGGGGTTGTTGCGGGGCAAATAGTATGAATATCATGAAAGAAAGAGTGCATTTATACAAACTCCAACTCATCCTTGGCTTCCATCTGTACCGTTATAGCACGTTACTAAGCAGTCATAGCTCGCTACTCTGGTGTTGCGGTGGAGTTGCTGAGTTCTTGGTCTGCATGTGTCCATTCCTGTCCGTGTCCTGTCCAAAGCTAGATCTTACTCGATGTTTGTTTCTGTTGTTAGACGCAGGTCTGACCAATACAAGTGATACCAAATACTGACATTATCAACACTGTATGGTACGTCACCATCTGTGTTACTATGACGTTACTCATACTATTAGATGTCAAACCAAATTGGTCAGACTTGGTCTTGTACTGTACAGTAGTTAACCTTTGGATGCTGGATGCTGAGGACAGAAGCTGCACAGCAAAGTGCCCCAGAGGCTTCTGGGACGAGGACCGGTCCCTGCCAGTCTGTCACTGTCTGCTTCGCCTGAGGCTTACTCTTCCCGTTACAATCTCCAAAGCATGGTGCAAGTATCACCATGGTCCAGGGTGACCCACTGGCCCTGTTTGCATAAAACCAAAGTCCATTAAACTGTGTCCCAAATTTTACTCTGCTTCTTAAAAAGAAGACTCAAGCTACAAAGAATCCCACAAGAGCCGCATTGCCGAAGAGAGAGAGTTAAGGGGACAGACTCGTCAGGCCATCATGCGTAAGGTGGAGGTTGTTTATTTTAGAGAAGGACTCTCACGTCGTATTTGCAGACCCATCGCTGATTAAGATAAACGATTAAAGACGACAGCTCATCCCTCGGGGCCGGCACACGCGGTGCAGGAAATGGAACCACATGCCTGTTGAATAATTTACACGCAACTCGTCTGAGAAGGGCAGGCGGGAGCCAATCACCATGGCCCCCCTCCAAAGAAGACTACCTGACACAAGCGAATGACCCTCCCTGCTGTGCCAGTTGCAGAGGGACCTCTGGGAATTTCCCCTGGCACGCCTTAAGAAACTCGCTACCGTTTGCAAAAAAATAGGGCCTGCTTCGCTCTCCTCTCTCCCTCCTGAACGGTTCCGTGCACCTGGTATAGTACCGGCACCACCTGGATGCCATAAAAAGTTGTTTTCTTTTCCAGGCATAAAAACGTGTGAGCCGCCGGCCTTTGATCTATACCTCATCGTGCAGGAACATAACATCACCTGCAGCAGGAGTACTCCTCTACAGAGCAATGACATCTCTAAAAGCAGCTGAGATATACGGCCAGCCTTACCCGGAACACACACCTGAAGCTACAGAAAAGTCTGTTCTATTTTAATTCTTTTGGTTACTTCATGTTTCAAAACACTACAGTGATGCAACAAAATGTTACAGTCTTTCATATGAGACTGACTGTAGGGGAGCGTGCCTGCAGTTGCTCCCAAGCTAGCACTTTTCATTCTGGAACAACATGGAAATGTTCAAAGTGTCCAGTTTCCCTGATGTTGGAGTTCCCCGATTTGTACATTGCAAATGCATCATCTAGCCTCGAACCCATGACCTTTGTGGCATAAAGAATCAGCTTTATCTGCTGCCATACCCTTCGTTTCCTTTTACATTATTAGTCTTTGTTGGAGCAGTACATGTAGTAGTGGGATAGAACAATATTTTATTATAAAATAATAATTTGAAGATTAATTGCATTAGAAGGACATTCACTTGGTAACGTTATCATGTTCAGATAGACAGAACCTTTGTTAAAATGTAAAATACAAAAATAACAATCCATTAATGTTACAGTAAGAATGTTCTCTGCCAACTTTGAGAAGATCTTCACATAACATTGACTGAAGTTCTGAGAACATTGCTGCTTAGCTGGAAAGGAGTCATGTAACTAGTTTGAAATTACACCTCAGTAGTCTGTTACCAAATTCTGAAACATCTTGCCTGATGAACCTTTATGTTCCAGAAGATCTGCTGAGGGCAGTATAAAAGTACATTCCCTGCCTTGGCATCTCGGCCCTGATACAGTAAAATCCAAGTACCTGAGACACTCCTTCCAGCTCCACACTGGTATTGACATCCAGAGAGTATTTTGTGTTGGACTCAGAAGGTGTTTTGTATTCTGTGGTCCTGAGAATGGAGAGAGTCACAGTGTAAGTAAATCCTCAAGTACTCTAAATCAAGCCATTTAAACAGTTCTGCCCTTCAGGTGGTCATGCAGTAGGAATTACCAGCTATGACGGCAATGATCTCATCGCCACAGCCTCGACCATGTTGCACAAGACACTTCCTCTCCCAATTATTGGCCCACATGTCACTCTTCACAGTTAATATTGGAGTCTCAATTGACACTTGTGGGGTGAGGAAGTTAAATCAATGCAATAGAAAGAATGTCCTTCACCGTCAGCAGACAATTTACATCTTACTGAAGACCACTAAAGCCACCACTGCTAGCTTAAGCTGAAACATATTTAACTACAGAATTTGAAAAAGGATTCTTATACTGATGAGGTTAAATTTAGTCAAATCGGCCAAAGAATACCTGCTTATCAGACAAAAAATGCAAAATCAAAAAGAACATAAAAAGTGAAATGATTATTTTTTTTTATTCTGTTTTAGATTCCACAGTTACCAGCTTGCCCAGCCGAATGGACTGTTTCAAAAATACAATGAAATTTCAAAACAGCAGGAACATTTTAGGTAGTGATGTAATTTGGTTTTGCATTATAATTACCAGAAGTGGAACGTTCAGGTTCAGAAAGTACAAATCCAGACCAAGATTTTCTTTCAACCAACCAGTTGAGTTACTCTTTGAATGTGACTCTTCATACTCAGCTGGTTGGTTGAAACAAAATCTTGGTCTGGATTTGTACTTTCTGAACTTTAACTTTCCACCTCTGCAAATAGGTGCATTGATGTGAATACGGGGTGAATGCAGGTTTTCAGCCAGATCTGCAGACTTCCCATGGACAGACATGTTCTTCCCATGACCACCTACTGTCCGTCCAACAGCACCAGGACGGTATCTTACCAGAGGAACTCGCTAGATGAGTGGCGTGAGGAACATCTCCTCTCCAGCTTCCGCTTGCTGCTCCCCTCCCGTTCGGGGTGCAGGCTCACATCATCCCATTTGTCTGGGGGGAGGAAACTGGCAATGAGTGCAAGGCCCCCTGCTGGGAGCTCACATGGGTCTCTAGACAAGACACTGACCTTCAGAAAACAAGCCTTCAACAAGCAAGGAATACCGTCAGCACATGAAAATAAAACGGACACAAAGGTCATGTTTGCGTAACTGTAGACACAAAATTGACTGTATTACTTCCATTAAAATTGGCTGACAAATGATTTGGGCTCATTAGTGAATTAGGTGCATTACCATTTCAATGTCAGCCTTTTTTTAATTATTAAAAAAATATATATATATTCAGTGTCTTCAAGGTATGCCCAGTCAGCAATATCCTATAAACATGGCAATGCAGAAAATCAGTAACCCCTCCTGCAAATAATTTAACATTATCCACAATATCTTTGGATGCTGCAAGAATCTTTTAACTGAAGGAAGGAGTCAGATAAACGTTAGAAACATAAATGAATGTACAGTACTATGCAAAAGACTTAGGCAGTGGGGGGGAAATGTTTAAAGCTATTTATCTGGCTAGTCAGTGTACATTTGCCCAGAAATCACAATTTAACATTAGAACATAGGATATTAAGAGTAACACAATAAAAACTAACAAGAATTGCCTCTGTTCTCCAAAAAAGTTACTGATTTATTGTTAGATGGCTAGAAGGACTCACTTTCAGTTCCCAAACCTCTCCCCAAGGGCACCTCAGTCATTTAATCGATTAATTTAATTAATCTAAAAAGTGGGTAAGGTATTGATTAGCCGTACGAGGTGTCAAGCCAAAAAACACATGGTTGTCTTGGATGGCTGCTGCAAATGCTGGGTTGATTTCAGGAGAGGCTTCGATATGGTTATTCTAACACACTTTGACAGACATAATATCATAATTTTACACCAACATAAGGATTATTTAAACGTTCGTTCACTGCTAAAGACTTTTGCACAGTACTGTATATGGAATTTACAAATCTGTTAAAGGTTCTGTTTCACTTGCACAAAACTTCCTCTGTGTAAAATAGTAGCATTCACACAGCTTGTAGCTGTTAGACAGAGACCTATGAAACATGCTAATTTTTATACAATATGATTTACCATCTATTTTGTGTGTGATCGTCCAACTAGACACTTTCTCTGAGTTTACCCAAAGAGATTTTTTTCCTGACGTACAAACTTGCCAAGTTTTGGCAGGAAAGTTTTTCAGACCTGTATTTACTTGTAATTGTTCCTCTGCAGCTCCATACCTGAGTCCAAGGACATTCGCTCCGGATTCCAGTAGCTGGGAGTCGTCTGTTCCATGTCCACCTGGATCAGTTCCGTCTCATCCGGTTTCTTCCTGCTGGAGGCGCTCCGCCGGCTCTCCCCACGTGACAACAATGGGCTTTTTTTGTCCTTGCTCTTTCGACTCTCAGTGGGCTCCCCGAGGTCCAGCAGGTCCAAGGCTGTGGAGAGGACTAGACAAGGAGAATCGTATTGGTGTTCTGGCAGATGTTCCCTGTGTGATTACAATAGGATTCCCTGTCTTTAAATCTGAACTTGGCATAGCGAACTGGTCAATTTATTTCTGTTAGAAATAAAAGCTATACTATACGAGTATCTGTATCAGTAGGTCTGCTGAAAATGTAATTTGTTTGCAGGAAATACTAGTCGATATCTGTTAACACCATAAATCAGTTGTTAATTTGCATTTAAATTATTTACTATTGATTTAATCATAAAGTAAAACATTTAGATCCTAAAAGACATATTAACTGCTTGACTATTTAATCATAGATATATTGGTGAGTCTATTGCATCCAGTTCAGAATCTAATTTACCAGTAGTCTGATTCAGACATGATCACTCCCAGTAACTACTTCCACTTCCAGGTAATCCTCTTCTATAATCACCCAATACCTCAAATCCCAATATGGTCAACGTCAACTTGCTCTGCCATGGTAGTTTGTCCTCAGTCTAGTTTTCTGATAAGGGGTCTATCTCTTTCTGACTTCTTGGTTGCTGATCTTGTGATTTAGATTTGTTTTCTTAGTCCTCATGCTGACTTGTTTTGCATCACGGATCTTGTTTGCCCAGCACCTGATCTTACTCATCCCAAGACCTTCGTCTTTCGCCTGACTCATTTGTCCTCGGTGCTTGAGTCCCGCTCAGCTGCTGTGTACCTCATAGTTGGCACCCAAGCTCCTGCCAGCACTGAGCACCTGGAGCCTCACGTGCTGGAGAAGAAAGGACCACCTGGCACAGAACCTGACCGGAAGGGTGTACCCTTCTGCCTGAGATGGTGTTCCGTGCCCAGAACCTTGTTAATTAAGTTCTATCTTCTATAATTCTGTCCTATTGTCATGACAGCCTCAAAGGTTTGGCTTTCTAAAGAATGGGATGAACTTTATCAGAACAAAAAAAAAGAATCATTTGAAGGATATAACATTTTACTATCTCTCAATGCAGCCTCAAGCTATCTGTCTTGTCGTTTTTCCTGATGTCTGTCCACCGTACTTCTGAGTCAGGTGTAAGTTAAATGTCAAATCATCGTCGTCTAGCGGAAAATCCCTACAGCAGATACATCCATCCATCCATTCATCCCTCCATCCATCTATCCCTTCGTCTTCTCACCGCTTATTCTTGTCAGGGTCTTAGCAGAGCTTGGAGTTATCTCATGTAGCACGGGGCTCAAGATCAGGGTTTACCCAGGCTAGTCCACTGCAGGTTCACACACACATCCATTCATGCATCAGGGGGAATTCAGAGATACCAATAAAACTAACTGCGTGTCTTTGGACTGCAGGAGTGAAATGGAGAACTCAAAAGAAGCCCAGGTAACACAGGGGGAACGTGTAGAACCCAACACGCACAGCAGAGATGAGATTCAAACCACCAACCTTGGAGGTATGAAGTTATAGTGCAGCCCATTACATCACAAGCATACACAAGCCTATATTGCACGTTCTGCACCAAAGAAAAGTTCACCAGGAAAAGCGGGGCATGATTTTGAATGCATGCCTTTGTTTATCAGGTTCAATGCCATGGATCGATCACTTAGAGGGGCCATCTGTTGGTAGTTAAGTTGGGCACAACCAGTAAGAACTGAAACATGGGGTAGAGGACCACAGAAAACCACAGGAACCTAATTTTAACAGTTCCACTGATCTGACCAAAGGGGATTAAGTGTTCAAATTGCATAAAAGAGAAGAAAACGTTTTCATGGCATATTGGTGATAGGAATATTTTAGCCTTGTTAGCCTAAATTAAGCAGGCTCCGTTGTACAAAGCTTCATAAGGATGACGCTGGAAAACATGCTAATGCAGAGTTTTTTAATTAAACGGCTGGCTTCACCTGTCGCTCTCTCCTCAGCCAAACCCCGGTGGTCTCTTCCCTCTTTTCTAGTCTTAACCTCATATGATCTTTCAAAATAGTCAACTGGGACACATTACCTCAGGCAGCGTCATTGTGAAATTCTATGATTTTGTTTAATCCCTGTGTCTAAACTGGAGAATTGGTTTTGAGGAGAGTTTATATTTCTGTGTTGAGACTTTTCTCTGTTTTTTTTTTTTTTTTAAAACCAGCTAATTGATTCCCACTGGGAAACACACTGTTAGACAGAGAACTGTGAAATGTGCTCATTTTTATACAGTACCATTCACCATCTATTTTGTGTGTGATAGTCCAACCAGACACTTTCTCTGAGTTTGCCCAAAGAGATTTTCTCCCGACTTACAACTCAGCTTGTTATAACTTGCCAAGTTTTGGCAGGAAAGTTTTCAGACCTCACCCACACTTCTGATTAAACTTAGCCTGAGAGCATAAAGAGTTCTCCACCTTCTTGGATTTGCTTCAGCTGCTCACGTCCATCTAACCTCCATCTGCATTATGACCAGCAACCTTTCCACCTCAGAAGGCCAGGTGCTCTCTCCTCAACTGGCCCCAAGCCAAAAGACGTCCAAACACAAGCTTTAATCCGCTGGAATGTTACTTAATCGTATGGAATGATATACTTTAATGATTCTTAGCAGAAACTTCTGGAAGAAAGAGCCCGGGGCAGGAACCTTTGACTGTAAGCCTGCAGCACTGAGCCGCTGATGTTTTGTTTGGATTATAGTTCAAATAAAAATTACCAGCACATTCACTAGCCTGACGCTTCTCCTTCACACGCCTGTTTGACCGTGACACCCCCCAGCAGTAAATACATAAAGGGAGGGTGGCCGAATCACTTAACCATTAAGTAATTATTCCTCTGGAAAGTCTGGATACCTCTGCCCGCTCCACACGATTAATCCGAGGAAGTTCTCAGGAGATCAAGCAGACTTATCTGCGCCTGTATCAACCTTCGGCACAAAGTGGGATGTCAGACAAAACAGGAATTCTCGCTTCCAGGTTGGAGAGGCACCCGGTTTACTGCCATACACCTTCAGCTCAGTCTTTCCAGACTCTTCTCTGCTGATTCACTGAAGCTCATGGCCTCTTAGTTATAAGCTTGCAGCATTTGGCAATTAAACAGTTAACTTCACCTTCTTTGATAGGTAAACAGTTTGTTAGTAAATAACTAATTAATTAATTAGACACTGGCAGCCCACAGTAATTGTCTAGTTGCACCTGGCACAGAAAAATTTGTAGTTTGCAAACTGAGAGTTCTTGTCAAAATAAATCAAAATCAATGGATCTGTGCAGTTTACTGTCCATGCAGTGAGTTTAACAAAATGTCAACGGTTGATCGCATTTCTGTTCTTGGCAAGAGCATTTTTGCTAATTTGCCTCCCTAGAAGGAACTTGAGATGCAGTGAAGCATGGGATTGTCCTCAGTTGGTGAGGATGCAACTGATGCATCCTTGATATTTGCAGATGGTAAAGAACAACATTTGGAATTTTTCTGTCCTCTGTACTTAGGTTTGCAGCTGGTTGTCGGCAACCTGGTACGTAAAACGTACAATCGAGCACAAGTACGTTCAAACACACATGTTGAGAAACACCTAAAGAGTTTTCTTTTCCCTGGGAATATGAAAAGAGCTAAGCAATGCAAAAGCCTTTAGCACATAATCCACTCTTCAGGGGTGTGATCGCTCCAGACCAGCATAAAAAAATAACAATCTCCTGTCAAGCATCGCAACATAACGGGTCAGCCTGGCCTCAAAATGCCACATTACTGCTAAAACGATGTAGAGTGATGGCCCACGTCAAGCTGTGAGGGCAGGAGGGAGAGTCGAGCAACGGGAGGTATGGACCGGGGGGGAGGAGAGATACCCGCGGTGTTGGAGGTCACTGGGCGGGCGGCTGCATCGCACTTGGTCTCGGTGAGGAAGTCGTCGATGGACGGACTCAGTAGCGGCCGACTCTCTTGTTGTTCGCTCACCAGCTGCAAGTGGAAGGAGACGGTTTGCTCAGGCACGTTCAAAGCATGTTCAGGCCTGCGGCTGCATCTGAGCGCATAAAATGAAAGGATACAGGTGGCAAACATATGTAGTGTTTATGGGGAGTTGCTCCTCAATGCTGTAAATGACTTCCAATTATGCCGAAAGCAAATACAAAATAAACCTGAAAGACAATCAAAATGCTGCCTAAAACGACGTTCTCGCCCATGCAGGACCCCCCAAACCCACAGTACAGCAAGGCCCAAGGCCTGAACGCGCTAACGATGCATTGTTGACCAGATGCTCCAGGCCCTGAGAGCTGCAGCCTTCCTAGGTCTGCGGTGACATGCGCCCATTTCCCTTTAACAAGATCACGGCCGAAGGACAGCGCATCAGACCAGAACGTGCCTCCTGTGCGTCTCGCATCGCTAGAGCTGCGAAGCCGACCATGATTGATGCGTCCGCCGCAGCACCAGGGCCTGTAGTCGTTCCGTTATGTTTATTATAAGCACCAGACAGGTTCAATGTGCATGCATATATTTGGTCGCTACCTTCTTTGTCATGGTTTTCACTGTGTACTCCTTAAAGCTGAACTGATTGCCCTGATGTAGCTTCCATTACTGAGTCTGTTCCGTGTGATGAAATCCTATAAATCTTCATTATACGTATGCTGTAGCATTAAAAACAGCCTGACATGGCACTAGTGTCTAAATCTGCTACCCCCCCCCCCCCCCCCCCGGTATCCATGTACATGTGTTTACAACGTTAGCACACCCTGAGGTCAGCCTACGGAGACAATCTGGCCGTGCTTCTGTGAGTCTGACAGAATGTGAGAAACGGCTAAATCGAATCAAAACAATGCCCTCCATGTTGGCTCCCGGATTAGAAATTTTGACCCCTGCTGTGTTTTTAGTATTGATTGCGTGTCCTATTCTTCTGGCGAATGAAAGAGGAACATTCAAGAAATATACAGGAAATTCCTCTTGAGCTGTGTCGGAATTTGTCCGATGCCCACAAACCCTTTTATACAGGTTGTATGTTCATCTTCCACAGTGGAGGACACAGCAGACTGGGGCAATATCCTGACGAACAAATTGTAGGTTATTTCTTTTGTAAAAAAAAAAACACGCAATGCTAACAATAAGCAGAATGATAAAAATGGCTCATTCTAAAAATGACAGAGGAAGCCAGTTAACAGCTACGGGGGTCAGAGAATGAATCCATTCCCTTGTCTTTCAAATAGTGCATCTCAGTAGCCGTGCTTGCATTTATTAAGCTTTTGTCGTGAATTTATTCTTTAAGGTGAGGGTGGTCAGAAGTTCTTCCTTGTGTCATCTTCTAAACCCTGTTGTCGCCTTGAAATTGCCTGGCCACTTGAAATTCATTTAAGGTGGGAGAGAGGTGGGGACTCCTATACATCTGTATCTATTTGTTTTCGTCAAAGAGAATACAAATACGGTTCTGCTGAAAAAGGATCAAGATTTGTTTTCTAGCTTCGCGTCTATTCAAATTGTGGATCACGGGCCTGATGTTTTTAATACTGGACGACCTTGACATCAACACACAGCATATGGCTTGGAAAATGGCCGGAAGAAGCAGGGAAGTCCTGAAAGTTACCACACAGGTTCATCAGCCGAGTCGCACATTATGTAGCTGACGTCACGTTACTAGTAACGAGGTCGCGTTCCAAGAGCTCTCTCTCCTTTTTGAAAGGAAAAGCAGGACGCTTGCTGAAATTACTAAAAAAATGATGAAGAGGAAGGAAGCCCCAGGCACATCGCTGACCAACACTGCGGGACTGTTCCTCGCCGAGGGAGCGGAGACGGGCAAACTGCTCCTTTTTATTAACTCGCAGTAGGAGCTCTCTGCCAAAATGCCTCTTTCCCCCTAGAGCGCCTCGGATCGGAAGGAGGAGAGAGATTAACGGATACGGGGGAGCGGGATCTGGAGACTCGAGCGGCGTCCATCCTGTGGAAACAGACGAGCAGTCGTACCCGAACAGCATGCGACACGAAAGATTTTCCTGCGGTTGGTTCATGCGATGATGGGGCTACTTACCTCCCAGCTTCTCTCCTCTTTCCAGTTCCACCCTGTGCTTGTTCTGCTGTGTCTTTAACACGCCCCAATATTGGCCAATAATATTCTGGCTAGATGGGTTCTATTTACCGTTATGCCTTAGAATTATGCTTTCTCAGACTAAAAAATGAAAAATGCTATTTGCTAAATTAAGATTGACGTAAGCTAGTTCCCTCACTTATGTAGGTTTGATGCAACATATATGTGTTGATCCCAAGGGGGGAACTCTATTAAAAAGAACGCAAGCCATCAGAGCCATTATTACTTGGAACTTATATTGAAATTTGGACTGTTTGAATCGTGTTTGAACAAGCTTTATTTACAAACTGCATGGCTAACAAGGGGGAAGGCCTCCACAACTTAGAGATTCTCCTGAAATGTGTGGCATGTTCCAGGTGTCTTATCAGTGATTACAAATGCAGGCACATAACTGGCACCGTTCTGACACTGATATTGCTTTCGATACAGCTGAATGGCTGGAAAAATTACAGTATCATGCAGTAACCCAGAGCAATGAGGCACATTGAAAAACAACATCAGAGAGATAATGCACCCCACAACTGATTCCTACAGTGTCCTTTATGAGGAATGACAAACAATCTCAATCGTCTGTTTACTGAGTCTTCTAGAAATAGGCTTCTTACTTCATGAAGTAACCAGAATCATTAGAATTTTTCTTTAATTGTTCTGGTATTTAGGTGAGGCGATTTTTCTGGAGGGTTGAGGAATTCAAAAACAAGCTCATATGAACCATTAGTGTTGTAGACAATGGCAATCTGCAGTAAACTGGTTGACAGTGCTTACTGAATGGGGAAAGATGGTTTGTACTACGCTGGGGCTGTCGGACACTCACCAGTGGAGAGCTCGCAGAAGAACAGCGACAGGAAACTGAACTGTTGTATGTCTGTGACATAATGTTCAGGTGGAGTTTCCAGGGCCTGAATCTAGTCCTTCAAATTCATAACAACCACCAAAACAGTTATTTTGAGAACACTGAGCCCAGCTGAATCCTCTCTATCTAAGTCCCCCAGCAGACAGTCCTGTGTGTGTCACAATCCCCGGGGAGGCGCTGTTTGTTCAGTCCATTGTTTGCGAGAGATAGTGCCGGCTTTATAAAATGAAATGTAGCGCCTACAGTTAATAAACCAACTTGACATCCTGACAATGACATTGATCACAATGCTTCTCTTATTATCAGTAGATTATTAGATCGTGACGCACCTGCTGTGTGCGCGATCACACTTGCAGAGAGGTTGTCGGCTCGCTTTTATTGCATCATTTGCATCGAGAGCTAGAGCTTGCTGATAGCGCTTAACTCTAGGCGTGAGTGTGAAATGGTCTATTCCAATATTAACTCAGCAAACCTCAGGAAGAACGTCCCTCTTAGTGCGGCAGCATCAACTCCTCTCCACACACCCACCCCCCCTGCACCCATTTAGCAGCTTTGACCATGGTTGCAGTTCGCTGTTCGATGCCTCGGATCGCAGACAAAGCAGGAAACACGTTGAGTGTTCTATCTGCTGACTGCTTTTAATTCACGGCAAAATCACCTGTGCGATACAGTCCAGAATCTCGCCAAGTCAGCATCTAGTTTTCCAGTTTTGGAAGCACACGCATAATCCAGCGTTTGGCTGAAAGCTTGATGCTGAATAGGAAAAAAATAAAAATTATATATATATATATATATATATGCGTGAAGTTGCTAACAGGACCAGTCAAGCGGAAAGCAAAGGCATCCATCAGAGGAAATCGGAAGAGGGCCGAATCTCATGTGGGTACGCCGAATGTATCTAAAAGGGCCCTGAGTTTGCATTTGGACGATACTGGTTCAGTTTCGCGATGCTTCAACCGCTCCGCACTTCTGCAAGCTCGCTGACAGATGTACAGTAAAAATTGACAGGGATGCAGCAGATTGCATACGAAGATATTTGCTGCATCATTTAGTTTGAGCGCATGGGGGGAGACGACAGCTGACCCCTATGATTATTTAACAAGATTTAGTAATTGCATGTTTACTACAGAGCAGACTGAGAAAAATTATGCCCACAAGTATATCCCATGTAGTGTAAACATTCACTCATATAGTCACATCTATTTAAAACAAATTAAGTAAATTATATGAAAAAAACAGACACTGGAGGAACGTCTGGGCAACTCGATAGCTAAATTAAATTTGCAATACAGACATAAATAGCTTAAATACACATACATTCTGCAGTGAAATCCACCCTTCCTGTGTTGATATGAAGATATGAATTCGGGATGAAACAGGACTAACTCACAGTGCTTGGGTAAAGAAATCGATATTAAAGAACAATCCTGGGTTATCTTTATGCATATGTAAAGGCATTATATCAGTCAAATCATATTGCATGCAAGACTTTTTTGAACAGTATGAATCAATAGTTTCTATTTACGTTTCAATCAAAAAATGTTATTTTTATTTCTGTAGCTAGGAAAGAAACAATATACTACAGATATAATATTATAAATAAACATTAATTGACAATATATGTAAGTCTGTCAATTTTTGGCCATTATCAAATTCACAGTTTGTAAATATTAAGATATTTTACTCTGAGTATGCCTTTGTGTTATATTTAAATGAAAATATATTTTTTTTAATTTATAGTATGGTGTGTAATAATGGCAGACAATCTATCCAGGTTGTGTGAAACAGGATTAGCCTCATTCTGTTTGATGGTGATATTTTGGTCATGTCCAGCTTCCACACCAGTTTACCCAGTACAGGCTCTCACAATGGGTGATGTTTGTTTTTTTTTAATATGTCATTATAGCGTAAACACACAATTACGGAACTGAGTCAAACGATTGTTACCTAGTTGCATAATAATTTTAATCATTTTGATGCATCCTTTGTAGACATCATTTTCAAAGGAAACAGGTAGATCGTATTATTATTATCATGTTAGTATTCTGATGAAACAGCCTGGTGAAATCTGAGAGCCTGGAAAATTGTGAATTCAGGTATGAAAGATCTGCGCTGTGACTGAGGACTCCCAACTAAGCTGTGGGATTCTTTATTCCCAGACATAGCACTAAATTGATGTCTAAATTCTAATACGAACTGCAGAAGGTATCCAGCTGACATCAAAAGGGTTTAAAAAAAAAAATTCAGAAACTGAGGCCCAGGCTCATAAAAAAGAAGACAACTAAAGAGAAAAAAAACAGAAGTTCCCAGTAAATGAAAGAAGACAGAGCCGCCCGTGCCCTCAGGGTCTCGCAGTTACTTACAGGACACATCATACCTAAGAAGCACACACAGAATGATAGCCACCTGAGAAGCGAATGCAGGACGGGCGCGCCGCAAGCGCTGGCAAGCCAGGAAGGTCGCAATACTGGCGTGCTGCAGCGGCCGCAGAGCCGCCGTGCAGCGCAGCACCACAGCAAACAGACAGACCACACGCACACGCACACACACACACGTATGCACACACGGAATGTGTATCTGCGCGTCCAAATCTCACGAGTGGATCAGACTGAAAAACAGGTCACTGAAAGCCATGCAGGCGCTCATCCGTTGCATTTTAGGAATGCAGACACAGAAACAGAAATTCGTCTAGCTGCTTATGAGGTACCAGGGCACAGGATTTCTTGTCGGCATGAAATGCTGCGTTCCTGACCCTTAAGCTGGGCATGACTGTCTAAAGCACACCACTACTATGAATTTGCCGAGTCTTAAATGCTTATAACTATTAATAAAGCCCCCATTACTGTTTGACACAGTAAGAGATGGGCCTGTTTTGTTTTATACCCCATAATGCAGCTTGCGATGACAAAAAGCAGACTGATACATTTAGTTATTAGTTTTTTAGATGTGGCATTTATGGTGAAAGATAAGGTATGGGATGTTACTGATTTTTACTGACCCCAAACTAGGAAGTACTTCCTGTTGGGTCACTGCGATTGGTCTGCCCACCTTGTCTGTCACAGTGAGGAGAGGTTTTTCTTCTGAAGACGCCTTACTTGGTATCTCCTTCAGCACCATGGCAACAGTCTTATCTGCGGCCCTAGAGTCTTTCCCCTACAACAGTGAAATCAACAATGACTTGTATCAGGACAATTCGTTCATTTATTCAGTCTGTTTCCCCAGAACTGGCACGTCACAAAACTCAGCTGTGTAGTTCATAGTAGCAACGGCAAACTACAGCCCAGGCAAAAGGGGGAAAAGGGAAAAAAAACAAAAACGTATTTCAGTCACATTTGTTTTCACCAGACATATATTACAGTTGTCCATTTCCAGAGACCCAGCTTCACACGCTAGATGAAAAAGATTCCCGGGGAAACAAAGAGCGTGCGCAAATTAAATCAGAGCAGCGGGAAGCTTTACCTCGCACGGCATAATCCAATTTGTTACGCATTTTAAACGACTAGATTTTTACCTTTCGGATTGCACGGATCATCGCTTTTCTGACGCCATCCTGAGTGAGATATCTTTTAAGAACAGGCCTCTGAGGGCCCTCTGAGGAATGGGAGAGCGGGAGTGGACACCTGAAATTAACAGAACAGGTTCCAAAAAACTGAATTAGCTAACCAAATGCACACTAGGCCTGTCTGATGTCATTTACGATTTACAGAAAAAAAACTTTGTTTTTACTCATTTTCCAAAGGAAACTTCAAGTGATGTCATAGGGTATTGAATGTCAAGGAGTGACAACTAAAGACAAGGTGCATTATTGCGATTTCATGTTGTTAAAAATGCATTCATGTGGGAGGGGCAAGAGAGGGCATCCAGCCAATCACAATCAGACATGCTGATTAGCTGGGAGGATGCACTGGTCAGAACAAACGGCATTATTTTTCAAAAAATGGCAAGAATTAAACATACACCTCTCTCTCTCTCTTACTGTGAATTGTGCCGTGAGTCGGGACTTGACAGGCCCCTATTCACTGCAATTTGCCACTGGTGCAAAGATCAAGGCCTGGTTTGCCGTATCTGTGTTTAGAAGATGAGTGCGTATTCGACACACGCTAGCAGCTACATACAGACGGGAAAAGGCATCAAGGAATGCATAAAGGATGCTCGATGCTAACAATAAGGAATGATGAGGGGTTTCTTTGTCGATGATGTGTTTCTTCATGTTTTTGCTATGTTCTGCAACATCTTCTCTCTTGGACTATCTGTATTTTGGTAATTAAATGCTTCTAAGCAGCTCTTCGACCCCTAGTCGCGGCTGATTGCGAATCAGCATTATTTGCGACGGCGCATTTAATCTACCGCAAGCTGGGGCTGCCAGGTCCTCGGCTCTCTTAATTGCGATATGACAGAAATGCTGACTGCCAATAATTAAAATGCAGGTTCATCTAATTGCAAAAGAAGTGCTTAAGTTAATTAGCACGCCGCCGCATTTCTGGGCACCCGCGCATTCCCGCATCTCTTCCTCTGGAGGGTCTCAACATGTAATGATGGCTACACACCAAATCCATCTTAAGTAGCCATAATCTCTATTTACTACACAGATGCTATGCAGAAGGCAGATTCTACACAAGTGTGGTTTATACAGTGTCCATATCGAGCGTATGTTAACCAGATGCCATCTCACTGATTAATTTCTTCCTTTGAAAGTCGCCTATTTGCAGGGCGTTTCGTACAGTTAGCTCTATTTACTGACATTAATCACTGTACACCTTTGCCAGGGAATTGGAATTACTTCATAACTGATTATCAGGCGATATTTCTAGCCAGCTTTGAGTACAGGATATACTGTTATCCGGTAGATCGGTGTTCCCCAATCCGGTTTTTGGGGACCCGCGGTCAGTCCATGTTTTTGCTCCCTCCGAGCTCCCCTCCAGACAGTCCACTCCGACTGGGAGCTGGAAGGAAGCAAAAACAAGGACCAACTACAGTAACACAGGAACACTGTACAGTAGAAGGTTACAGAGAGTCTGGGGCTGATCACAGGAAGCAGTGGGTACAAGGCAGGGATCCCAGTCCATCACAGGGCACTAGGCTGGGGGTACACCCTGTACAGGATGCCAGTCCATCACAGGGCACACGCTCACTCACTGTGGCCCAGTTTACTTAACTGCATGATTTTTAATTCTGGGAGCAAATTGGAAGAGTCAAAGAAAACCAGTACAGACACAGAGGAAACGTGCAGACCCCATGCAGAAAATGCCGGAGTTCGGAATCGCACCCGTGACCCTGGAGGTATCAGGCTACTGTGTCACCAACCCGGACACTGTGTGCTACCTCCATCAAGGAATGACATTCCTAATTACTCCTCAATACATGCAGGACAGGTATCTAAAAGTCTGTAATAAATGATGACAGGTGGCGAATATCGCGTTTGCGATCGCGTTTACATCCGCAAAGTTGCCAGATGTAAATTCTGTAGATACTGAAGTGTACGAGATTGTGGTGAGCTCTCCAATCAGCACCAAGGACAGCTGCCGGTCGCACGTGGGCTCACATACGGGTCACAAACGAAGCCGCTGTTCCGAGTCCCACTTTTCCTTTTTAGCACGGCACCTAGGGTCGCCCAGTGGAGATCATACTGTAGTGGCATAGTGTAGTTTCTCCGGAATGGTCCTACTGAGTGAAAAATCTACCAAAGTCATGGTTTATCTCTCACTGAAGGCGACTATTCATACTGACAAGCCTCGACATTGCAGTGGTCTTTTCCATTTTCTAACTCAAAGAGAATTTTAGTTATCTATAAGTGAGGCCTTGTGGGTCGTGATGAGAGAGACAGCAGCCAGACTCTGTGTTTTGCAAAACATCCCTTTACCCTTAAACTGATTTATTCAGTTTACCAGGTGAACTTTACTCTGATTTGTCTCTGATTCTCCTTAGATAGGAGAACCTAAAAGTCGAATGTAGCGACAACTTCTCCAAAAGCATCTTTATATCTGTAGTGACATTCAGTTGACGTAAACAGAAACCTAATGTCTCATGAAAGATGACTCAATCAACGAGCCAGATATATTAGTCTCTGTTCTTTTATTTCACATGCAAGGCTATATGTGTGAAGACTTCAGTCCTGAAGAAAACAGTCTTTTTTATTAATCACCTGTTCATAAAGGAAAGTATTCAGCTCTGAATTGTTTGTAGACTCACTACTTTACAAAGCTTAATCCTTTTCACAGCGTTCAAGGATCTTAGAACCAGACAGCTGAGTAATTGAGGTTTGCTTACAGCTGATTCTTTTCAGACAGCACAGTGTTTTTTACCAAGAGCTCTTTTATAAGACAGTATTTCTCTGATCGCCTCACAATGTCTGAGTCAACCAGATTAAGCACAACCACCCAGCTCACTTACGCTTCCTGTGCTGCTTCAGAGCAAGTGAGGGACACAACCAGGATTAACTGATGAATAGTTAAGATAGTAAAAGCCAATGGCTTTAAGAGAACTCAATTATCACAAACTGTCAGGATGGATATAGAATCCAAGAGCAAAAGCCACCAGCTTGTGGTGGGTGTCCTAGAACAGTGTATCTAAATCCGGTCCTTGGGGACCCCCAGGCAGTCTATGTTTTTGCTGGGAGGGAGCAAAAATGTAGACGGTCTGGCAGGGAGCTGGGAAGGAGCAAAATTGTGGACCGCCTGGGGTTCCCAGATGACCCTTGCTGTTTTATCTTTGAATCTGGCACTTAACCTGAACTGCTTCATTAAAACATTCAGCGGCATACAAGGTCAGATATTATCAGCTCAGATGTTAGAAATACCGCCCGGTAGGCAGAAACCCCCAAACAACTGATCTATTATAAGCATGTCTTCTGCTGGTGTTGAATTGAGTTGGTTTTGATGTGGTTAAAGTGGTACAGAGTGTTCTTTAAAATCACAATGGCATCTTAACATCTATACTGCCAGGTAGAACATCCATCTGTCTAACCATCATGTCTAGTTATCTACATTTACTCAACACTCTTTATCCAAAGTGTCTCACAGTACAACAAAGGGCTGCAATTTATGTGTGGGATACAAACTCATAACCATTGCAATGCTAGCACAACACTCTATTCGGTGAGCACCCAGGTTCTTGGGGAGCCTGAAACCTCATCCAGGTAGCACAGGACAAAAACACACCAGAACTCTTTCTCCATGATGCCAATCCACGTACATCTGTCTAGCAGATTATTGTTACAGAACGGGGATTCTGCCCTAGAGCAGCGGGGCTTAAGGGCCTAGCTCAAGGAACCTAATGGTGTTATGGTTAGTCAACCCACAAACTTCTGGATACAGAGCATTAACCCAATGAACTGCACACTACACACTACGCACTTCTTGCACACTACGCACTATTTAGAGTCGTAGTTCACCTAACTGCAGTGTTGGGCATTTCAAGTCCTGAAACTACAAATCCAGACCAAGATTTTGTTTCTACCCACCAGCTGGGTGCTCTGTGACTGTCACTCTTTATGCTCAACTGATGGGTAGAAACAAAATCTAGGTCTGGATTTGTAGCTTCTGGATCTGAAATGCCCAACACTGCCAAAGTGCATTGCGTCGGATTGTGGGATTAAAGCCAGTATACAGTGTCCAGTACCCTACATTTTTTATTCATGTAGGGAGCGTAGTGTTTATCATTGCTGTGGAATAGCGACTCAGCACAGTAAACCAGCACCAGGTACCTTAGAGACTGGTGACAGAATTTTGTCACAAAAATCCCAGTGGCTGGTCTGTCCCTAGAGAGTTCCCATCTGGCTTGGAAAAGTGAGTGCTGTCCTGCGACTCTCCAGGGGCCATTGCTCTGGTGCAGGAAAGCCTTTTTCTGGAATATGCCAGTATGCTAAAAATTAAACTGCATTTCTTACCAGATTTTCCAATCAGAAACCTAATCCATTCCCATTGTTTTGCCACAGTGCACTTTCCGGAATCAAAAAAACGGCAAATGACGGTTATGAAATTAAATATTCAAGATAAAAAAATAAAAGATTATTTCCATCACAAAAACGCAGTGGGCGCGGGGGCCTTGAACACGGGTTGATTGATGGCCACACATTTAATGTCCTTTCGAGCCAGAGTATCGTTAACATGTGCGTAGAATAATACAAACTCAGGTTGAATCATCTGATTCAATTCTGTTCCTTATTTTCACCGAATTCTAATTCTAGTGACTCTGTAAGGTGGGACAGGATGGGGAGATGCCTGTCAGTGGCTAAAATGAAATTAATCATTAATTTCCCAACCTGCTTTATCCTATTGGGTCGCAGGGGTCCAGAGCCTATCCTGGAAGCAATGGGCACGAGGCAGGGAACAACCCTGGACAGGGGGCCAGCCCATCGCAGGGCACACTCACACACCATTCACACACACATGCACACCTATGGGCAATTTAGGAACTCCAATAAGCCTCAGCATGTCTTTGGACTGTGGGGGGTAAACCAGGAGCACCCAGAGGAAACCCCACGACGACACAGGGAGAACATGCAAACTCCACACGCATGTAACCCAGGCGGAGACTCAAACCCGGGTCCCAGAGGCGTGAGGCAACAGTGCTAACCACTGCACCACCATGTCGCCCCTACATTGAAATCAGTTGAGTAGATTTATACAGATGCCATTTGGCTTATTGCAGCCATTATACAATTAAATGTTCCTTTCCTTATAGTATCCCCAGTACACATGGCCAAACCCTTTTACAGGCCCCTTATCGCACGGGGTGTTCCCCTCCTACCGATGACAAAAACAGCTGTTTATTGCTTTTTCCTTCCCCCGCTGATTTTGTTGAACCCATTTCAACTCCCATCACCAAACAAAGCTTCCTGCCACCTCAGTATCTCACGTTTCCCCCATCCTGTGTGATGTGAATATTTAGGGAATACAATATATATATATATTTTTTTTTCAAAATAATTATTAGTTTATGTTCCAGGGAAAGAAACGGGACAAACGCACCCTGAGGTTTTCACTGGCTTGTAAATACGAAGCATAGACTTGCCTTCAAAGATCTGATTTGAACTCTGCAGAGATGCAAGATAAAAGTGTCTTTGTGCAAACATCTGTTCAGGGGCTGATTTTGTGTTACCAAAGAATTAATCACCAGATTTCTGCAGCACCAACTCTAATTAAGTTTAGTTGGCCCTGCCTGAACTATGTCAAGAAATAAATCAGACCAGCTGCATATTGTGACAGCGTCCTCCATACAAACCAAGTTACTGGTCCTCAAAGGTCTGTTTAGCACCAACGAGTGACTTTAATGTACAGAGTGAGTAAAATACAAGCAGTGATATATCGTTCCTTATTCTGCATATATATACTGCTCCAAAGAAACGTGGCTTGCCTTCACCCGTGTGACACGATTCAAAGGTGATTTGACTTGATCTGCTTCCGGGTTACTGTAAGCATTATTAGTGAGGCTTGGAATAAGGTTACCTGGTCTATTCCTTTCCCGTGACCACATATCCTGTGGCGTTCCTGGATGGGATGCGAGTTCAAAGCGGGACACACGCTCTAAGCACCGGGCAATTTATAAATACCAACTGAATAACCTGTAAGACAAAAGAGGAACTCCAGTGGACATCCTTGAGAAAGAAGGAATCGAATCTCGCAACCATGGAGAGAGCAGACTTGTTATATACTGAGTCAGTGCACAACCCAGATTAGCCAGTAAAGGACAGAATATCCAAAACACTCATCAGTCAGGCATCTGGGGCGACATGAGTCAATTCGGCGATATTCACCTGCCAATTCCCTGCAGCTGCCTGATCGATATAACATGGACACTGCAGGATGCCGGCATATTTTTAGCCACCAATGTGAGAATGGCAACAGTAAAAAATCACTTTTAATTTAATGAAGGCTCCCTTGTTATTCACTGTTCTTCATACTTAAACAGACACACCCCCCCCCAACTCCCCCCAAACAAGGACGTGTTCTAATGTATGTTGAAAATGACGCCTGTTATGGCAAGCAGATTGTTAAGCACTGACTTCCATTGTTGTCATTCAAACCAGGGATTATGAATTTCTCAGGCATCACTATTAGCAGGGGCTGAATTATACATTAGCTGTAAGGTTATGGAAGGGTATGGACAGAGTATGAAAATCATATACTCAGGTAAGCATACTCTGCAGACACACTTCAGGGGTAAATATGGGAGTGACTTTACTGTTATAGTATTTTGTATGTACTCAAGCAGAATCCCAGTTTTAAACTGTTTAATAAAGTACAGATTCTGAAAAACAAAACTCTCAATTACAAAATCAAGAGTATTTACACCTCTGGTAATGCATTAGGTGGTAACTGGTGAATTCTCTCCTGCCCCTTCACCACATTAGCTACTGTCTGGTGAGCGTACTGGTGCAGAATGGCTGCCATTGCATCATCCAGGTGGGGGCTACACAGTGGGGGTGTTGAAGTGGCCCCCCATTGGCTCTGTATAGTGCTTTGGGTGTCCTGAAAAGCGCTATATAAACGTGACATTCATTCAAAATCTTTCCTTCAAGCCTTCCACCAAACTCTGTCTCCCAGAACTGTTCCTCGAGACAGCAGAAGCCCATACTTTACGTCCTCAATCATGATATAAATATGCATAAGGACCTGGAGGAACAAGTCCTCCAGCCACTAGACGTCAAGTCCACTCTTCTGCTACCTGCCTACCGCGTTTGACAAGCTCCCCAAATTTGATCCTTCCTCCTTAGCCACAGTCAGAAGCTGCCCTCGTCGGCCAGCATCGCTCCTAACCCTCCAGCATCCTTCAATAGATGCCAAGTAGACGTTCCCATGAAGGCTCACCAACCCACCTCCACTAGGTAACTAAGAGTTCTTCCCCATTCTTACTCTAATGAGCTGCCCCCGCTCTTTTTTTCCCCCTGGGATTGTAAACTGGACCGTTATAATTTTATTATCTGCTGAATACCTTACTACAAAGTCTTAAGGAGGTAGTGTTAATGTAGCAGGGAAACCTAGCTGCTAGCTAAGCTCTACTCACATGGTCCAGTGTAGCCGAGAGCCAGGATTGTTCCAGCTTCCCTTGATATGAGACCCTGCACAACCTCTTCGTGCTTCACAAAGTGAATCAGTGGTACTTGCGGGAGACGGTGATCCGTTTGCCTTTACTCTGCACAGGATCTCGGCCAGCTTGCACACGGCACCAGTCGTACTGCCCTTGAGCTACGGCGATCTACAATATAACATGCTGCAGGCTTGCTCTTACAGCACCAGAGAGGGATTTTCTTCTCATCACCATACCACCGTGAAAGGATGTCAAGGCTTGGGGGGGGTATCACAGGTGCGTGTGCTGAGGGAGCGTCACCCAGCCTGCGGTACCTTCCGAAGGTCAGCCCTCCCCCTCACTCCGGCAAATGTGCCCTCCCAGAGTAACGGGCAGCCTTGTAATCGCAGGCTGCCCGCTTCGATCTTATGCATAAAACAGTCGCCCTCCATGCCGCTGAACTGGTCTCCAGTGTGGAATGGATTGCGGTGTTAACTAGATGTTGACATACTCTCACCAGGTCAGATTTTCATCTCACCGGGCACGTTTACCGGCGAGTTTTGTATGTGACGCCCCGGAAATCCTCCGTTTGAAATGCAGCCCAGTAATTGTGGTCAGAGAAGATCTGGCGAGGTTACGGTGAGATCAATGCATCGTAAGGGGCTGTTTATAGCTTTCATTAATGGGGAGTGAAGGTTTATTTTCCCAGTCAGGACTAAATTTACTGCTGCGATCATTGAATTGAGGTTCCAACCAGTTGGACTGTATCTATGGCACCAAAAGGCCAGTTCAGTTCAACGGCCCAAAACTCCAGAACTGTCACCCGATGAGAGAATATTTCGACTTTTGAATTGCACTCAGGGTTCACGTCACATATTACATATTTGGGGTTCACGTCATATTTTAAACTCCAGTCTTAAAGGCCTAAAGCTGGCATTATCTGCCATTTATGACAGGTTGATGCTGCTAGATGGACTCAGTATGCAAATGTACGGCAGCTTGTGGGGCTAAAACAACAATGCATTCCAAACAAACAGTGGCAATTTAAAGCAATGTTTCCCAACCCAGTCCTCGGGAACCCACAGACGGCCCACGCTACCAGCTCCCTGTCAGACAGTCCACATTTTTGCTCCCTCACAACTCCCGGGGAGGGAGCAAAAACATGGACTGTCAGAGGGTCCCCGAGGACTGGATTGAGAAACACTGACTTAAACATTCATAATGGCTGAATCGCTTAACCTCAAAGTAAGGTCAGACCTTCTGTTTTTTTCCCCCTGGGTACATCTGAAGTATTGAGGCGTCATATTCTATAAAAGTCCTGGGTGTACTAGGACCTTGTGGTTCAGTAGATGCCACTGCAGACACTTTGAACTCAGAGACTTCCCTGTACTTAGAAGCCTGCATACTGGAAGTGGGAGTCAAATGACTCTCCTTCCTTCTGTAATAAAAGTACCACACAATGCCTCTAGAACCTTTTATTCTTGGATCCAGAGTAAATGAACATTGTAAACATGCCTTGTGCATTAGAACCACGATTTGCAATAAAGTAACAACAGTGGCAACATTGTTGTAAAGGGAGTGCATTGTCACCTTCACTTTCAGGGATGTAAATAATACTTTAGCTTTAGTGAGAGACTTTTATTGTGAAACGTAGTTGAGGCATTCTTTGTCCTCACCTGCTAGGCCCGAAAATGATCCAGAGCTGTGCTATAAACGGAAAATGATGCGGCCCCCACAGGCCATAACAAGCCTGGACCCGCTCAAGGATCTCATCGCCAAGATAAGTGAGGGGGAGAGGAAAGATAATGCTGGCTGGCTCCACCCCCTTTTGTCATTTTTGGGATGGGGGCGGGGGTGAGAGCAGGGCAGGATGTCAGAGTGCGTGTGACCGAGGGAACATCACGAGGAACATTACGGGATTTAATAAGTGGCATGTGGGTGATCTTACAGGTCACGCTGTCTGTTAGTTTGAAGTGGGCAACGCCCGCTTTGTCACGTACTTCAGCAGCTCAGCCCCAGAGCAGACGGGCCCATTGTAATGATTCATTCATCAGTACACAAACATGCCCCCCACGACACGCAGCACGGTGCTGGGAAACCTCTCGCCCCCGATACCTTGCTGTCCCAGCCGCACCAGGTGACAGTTAATATTCTCTTCATCCCCTGCAGTCCAAGACCTGGATTCTGAGCACCTTCAATATCATCCACGCAGGAAAAAATGAGCTATAAATATTTTAAATAGGCTATATAATAAAATCTAATTTCCAAAATTACCTAGGGTACCTTGACAAATTATTTCTTTATACTGGTATGCATGCACCGAATTATATTTTAGCTAAATGTAAAATGATTTAGCTGTATTTATACGTGACATCTGATATAAAATGTAACAATTTTTATGAATGGATTATCCGCTTAGTTGGCCTTGTTGTGGTTACAGTTACTATAGGCGACACTGTAGTCAGGGAAGGGCTACGGGTATTTAGCGAACTTCATACCTGATTAATAGTGTGTTTCCGTTTCCCCACCCCCTCAAGGACTCCCCAGTGACCATCTGGCTCTCTGGTCCCGCCTCACTGGCTGAAGCCCCCTCCCCCCCCACCACTACCACACCTGCTCTGAATGGCTTTCAGGTACCATGACCCAGCAGGTTTCCACGACAACCTTATAAACACGGCAGATCCGGAATGTAATAATCCCGTAGGATGCGATCACTGAGGCAAATAAGCTTGGCCGTGACGCTTTGCCTTTCTTTGGTTGCTTTCATTAAGGCAGAGTTTCAGTGAATCTTCGGTGATAGCCATTTTTAAATACCTGCAACTTCACTGTGCCCTTTTC
Source organism: Hippopotamyrus pictus (assembly GCA_026781145.1). NCBI lineage: Eukaryota > Metazoa > Chordata > Actinopteri > Osteoglossiformes > Mormyridae > Hippopotamyrus > Hippopotamyrus pictus. The sequence continues at coordinate 9,275,946 of JAODLC010000047.1, forward strand.
TCCGGAGCCCCTGTGGCCAGCCTCCCTGCCCTCTCGGGGGGGTCCTCTGATTCCGATCCCCCAGGGCGTCCTTCCTCCCCGGGTGGGAAGCTGTTTTTCCACGTTGCTGCAGCCTGGGTTTCTCCAGTAGTTTCTCACCCGCTGAATCTCTGGGATTCCCTCTCGAATAAGCGTGACTATCCACTCCGAAGAAACATCTAATCACTGATGGAACTGTAGCATATAACTGTGATCAACATTTGTACCATTTATAATTATAATTTGTTTGTAATCTGAAATGTTATATTGGTATTTGTACAGCCATTTTTTTTTTTTTTAATTGCAGATTCATTTCTGGTCATCACTATTTAATTTCCCACTTCGACTTGTGATGTTTGTATTGGTCTGGTTACTCATCCATTAATCCATCCATCTTGTAACTGCTTATCCTGTATAGGATCATGGGGATACAAAGGTGGAGAACAGACTGCATAGGATGCCAGTGGCCCTGATCATCCATCCATCCATCCATCCAGTACAGGATTATTAATCATACTTTGCCTCCAATCATTTTATACCAATGACCAGAGTGATTTTTAATCAGCTTACCACAGTCACAATTCTCTGCTTTGAAATTCAATATAAAATAGAACAAAACTGATTCATTTAATGGTCAGTATAACGCAGTGCAAGTGTGACCTGACTGCAGCCCAAGTGCAGAACCACACACTGCAGTTCATTTACTGTAATACCGTGCTGACTGGTCTGTGGCCCCCTCGCACTCCCAGCCATCAGCATTTATCATGGGACACCCTGCTCCTGATTGGCAAAATTTATCATAAGCAGAGGTGGATAGTTCATATCCAGAAAGCAAAAAAAAAAAAAAAAAAATCCAGACCAAGATTTTGTTTCAACCAATCAGTTGCATAACTCTGTGACTGCCACTGTTGATTGAAGCAAAATCTTGGCTACTTTCTGGACCTAAAATTTCCACCTCTGATTGTAAGGAATCTCAAAGTCTGGGACTGAGTTTTAACTGCAGTCCAGCCCTGCCTGTATGCCACTCGGGGAAATTCCCATTGCCATGGTTCCAATCGCCATGGTTCCCATCGCCGTGGTTCCCATTGCCATGGTTTCTATTGCCGTGGTTCCCAGCTATGCCTTCTCCTGTGTAATGCTGACCCACTGATTTGTTTCTGGGAAGGTCACAGCTGATGAGGTGGTAAAGGGGGGGGGGGTGCGGGCACCCAAAAGTCACCCACAGCCTCACTGGAGGGCTGGGCCCGTCTGGGCCTGCCAGGCTTTCACTGCTTTCTGTTTATACAGTAGAACAGCTCTAATGAGGAAGGGAAACCACTGCACCACTCCACTGGAGGTGGATGGGAGGGGGGTTTCCCTCCCTGTCCTTTGTAGGGGCCTGACCTGATTAACAGCCACCCCCCAACTGCGACCCCCTTTAAGCAACAGCAATTTGCCTAAATGTGTTTAATTTGTTTCCGTGAGGGACCGAAACTCCTTGGTGCGCAGTGAGGATTCGCCCCGTCAGCGGTGGCTTGGTGCAGCCTCTGCGGGCCCCGGCCGGCTAAGCCCCCCCGCAGGGGGACGTCCCCTTTGTTCTGCCGTAATCAGGTTACGTCGATGCAGCTCCCTCCGATCAGAGAGCCAGGCCGCCCTCTTATCCAGCTCTCGGTTTCGGAAAATAAAGCTCCTCTTATGTGACGCTCCGTAGCCGGGGTGCGGCGGGGTTTAATTCCCGGAAGCTCCGAAGTCGAGGCCGCGCCCGAGAACAGACACCGGAGAGGGGCGTCTGCCAGGAACGCCGGCGTGCCCGCGACCCGGGGATGTTTTTTTAATTGTGCTCTGCGGACGCGATCGGTCGTGCCAAGGCCGAGGTGCGCGGGACGGGTCAGACGCGCGGAGGTGGCGGCTCGTCCAGCCGGTGCCGGCACTCTGCCAGGTAACCTCCGCCAAATCCGGACGCGGTTAGTCAGCCCCGGATCTGGCCTGTCACCCGGATGTTTACGAGGGCCGGACGGTCGTCCTGTCTGAACCTAGGGGGCAGCAGCGTGCCCCAGCGTAGCTGTGCTGGCCCGGGTTCCCCCAACAGGGGGCTCCCCAGTGTCACACTCCCCGCAGGGTGCCGTGTGCCATGTAAATAACTTAACATATCCATCCATCCATCCATCCATCCATCTACAAACTGCTTATCCTGATCAGGGGTGTGGGGAGACCTGGAACCTACCCCAGGCAGCATTGGGTACAAGGCTGGGGTACATCTTGGATGGCATCAGTACAGTATCTCTCTCTCTCTCTCTCATGCACAAACTTCTGGCATTTTTAGTTTTTTGATTGCATTCGCAGGTCTTTGTGGGGACCTGAGAAATGGTCCCCACAACGTCAAAATAACAAGTATTTATTACATTGTGGGGAACATTTGGTCCCCACAATGTAATATAAGCATAAACCACAGACATACACACACGTTTGTATTTATCTCTGTGGAGACTATCCATTCATTTCTATTGGATAACCCTAATCCCAACAGTGGCAGCATTAACCGCTACTCAGCCCTAACCTTAACCATAAGTAACCAAACAAAATATAAGACTTTTGGCATTTTTAGAAAATTCTTTGGACTGTGGAGAGGAAACTGGAGTACCCAGCAGAAGCCCTTGAGGCACAGGGAGAACATTAATTTAATATTAATTTAATATAGTGAGTCTAAATTATCTCTAGTAGTATCATTATGAATAACAAAATGCTCCATTAATGCTGTACAAATGTTTTCAGGACTTTTTATTTGTTTTAGCTTTTTTTTTAAAAAAAAAAAATTCACACCTCCGTCCATCACAATGTGAAGGAAACACTTTACATACGGGAGCAGTAGGTACGGCGTGACTGAAGAGGACCCATAGCCGTCCGTCACGCTGCCTGTCACGTCGAGGTGAGCATGTCCATGCATCCGTCTCGCTGGCGCGTTTTGCCACCGGGGAAAGCTTTGAGCTGCTCTGTCAGTCCGCTGGTACGTTTTCCCAAAACAATAGCAAAAAAAAATAAAAAATTTCCTCCCATCCGCGCGCTGTTTTTCCTCCCAGGTGTAGCCGACACGCATTGTGTTCCGTGATCTCCCGTGTCCGCGCGGCACCGTCTGATCAGGAAGACATGTCTGCCCCTGGGCCTCTCCCAGTCTCACTTTTTCCAGGTCAGTGTTTTTGGTGCTTGTCTGAGTTCTTGCTCCGCGCCTCACCTAAGCAGCCGTGAAAAATCAGGTCTTCCGGACTCGGGTCCGGGTCGAATAGATTAGTTGGAGGCTTGGAGGCTCGTTGCTTCAGAAGCAGGGTCCGCGGTCCACGTAAACTGTCGCGGCACCATCCACGCCGCCTCCAAGCCCAGCGTGAGGCCACGTGGGAATAGCTATTTGTTTTCACCTTGCAGGTTACCGGCATATTCTTGCTCGTGCTCCCCTGGAGATTTGTGTCCCCCGGGTTTGTCAGCTGCGTTGCCAGGATACCTCCTACGTGGGAAAAAAACCCATGATTCCGCAGAGCGGAAGGCAAAATGGTGGCTAAGGGCAACGGCTCGAAGGTTGATGGTTCAAGTTTCGGGAAAGGTTTTTTGTACTCCTGCCGCCCTTGAGTATACAGTAACCGCTTCACGTTTGTAAGGGCAACAGTCCGAAGATCCCAGTGAACGTGAAAAAGTTTGCTAGCCGAACGATAACATTAAAAGTCTATTTATCACCAGTTTCTAAACAAACAAGCACCATACCGTACGCTTGGCCCGTTAAATTGCCGTCTAGATTTTTATTTAACATACAAACTATCTAAATTATGCCGCTGTAAATGAGCATTAATTATAGGGGGGATAATAATCAAAACCACCCAATACAACCCGCTGGACCCCTTTAAATGGGTGGAGACCTCAATCCCCTAGTGCTCAACCCAAAGCAATGCCCTGTCCCCTGTATGTACAAAGTCAGTACTATTAGCGCAGGGAGCACAACGTTTTGCAACCATTATTAAAAATGCAAACACCGGCATTGAAAGGTTTTAGAGTTACAGCCGGAAATGCAAGATTCCACAGTCACAATGACAGCTGACATGTGAGTGATGCTGGTGGCCAAGACAATGAGCGTTGCACCCAAGCCAAAATGTTTAATACTAAAGATATACTCTGCATTTACACTAACAAATATTAAGTATCACTAATATTTATATATTATACGATTTTATATGGTCCGAATCATTTTCGGGATTGTTTTTGGCTTACACGTTGCGTGTAAGTTTCTGCAATCCTTCGGCAAGCTCCAAAAATATTTCCGTTTCATTGTTCACAGCCAACTCACGAATAACCGAAACCGCTAATGTCAGATCCATGAATGTAAATGGGTGACTGTATAAATTTTCATATCCATTCATTGTCCCTGTTAATGGAAATGTGTACAGATCACCTTCAGTCCTGGGCTCCGGCAAAATATGCATCCTGCAAAATGTGCCTTTAAAACCTATTACGCTCGTGCCCTGGAAATATCTGTGTTTCCAGACTCAGTCTAGGTATGTCGAGCGAGGCATTAGCTTCCTGAAAGCTTTAGCTGTCAGTCTACAGGGAATATTGCTGGAAAGATACGAAGCACTTCAGTTCTTCCCGTGGAAAGTGTGGAGCTCTTAATCCAGGTGAGTCGTTTAGAAGGAAGTGGAGTCATTCTCACTGATTCCGGTACGGTGTCTGTATACCTTTATCATACTGCTGGGTAACTGGCAGGGAACAAGGTTTGGGTCTCAAAGTCGCACCGTACTAAATCTGTATATATCAGCATGCCGCATTTACACAAGCGTTTATACATTTTTATTATTATTATTATTCTGATGTTGTCGTTCGGGCTGCTACTTGGATACGGACAAAGTCAGCCCTACTGGACCTCACATTCATGTCAGTGTCGTGCACGTCCATAGCGCGAGAGATCTGAGACAGATTTCACGGCAGGGATCTATATCAGAAGGACAGCAACTCCAACGGCAGATAAAATGGGCCCCATTTACTGACAAATCTATGCGATGGATTTTTTAATATAGTGACATGCGTTTACGAAAGGTTTTTGCAGTTGAAATATATATTTTAATCAAGTTACATTATATTCTGTGAGTATTAAAATAGTATAGAATTTTAATACTTATCTCGTGCGTACGCCGAAAGTAACAGCCTTTTATTTTTTTGCCCAAGTCCCTTTAGGTGCTCCGTATTTCTTGGTATCTTATTGAAGTTCGGGATTTTGGTATCGTGACAACAGCACTTCCTTCTTCAGGTAGCAGAGCTGTTAAAGTCACCTGGTTTTTTTCACCCAAAGTTAAGCCCTATTGAAATACCAAGTTTCTTTGGTGGAACATATCATCTAAGCCACAAAATGGCAGTAAGACATCACACGCGGCCGATATCCTGCTTATATTTTGCATGACATGAAGTAACTGGTCGTCCTTGCCATTAAAGGCAGACCTGTTTCATTCCTCCCGGAAAGCATCAAGTGCTTTGATTTAAAATCTTACTCAAGCTTGTCGTCTTCTTGCTGGATGGTCAAAAATTATAGAGATTTTTCCCATGGCCAGGAGTAAAAGGCTCTAATTGGTTTATTTTCTCTTTGGATGGCCAGTGAGGTATGACATTTTTTCATGGGGGGGGGATTTGCTAATGATGGGGGGAACAAGGTAATGGCCTTTACTTTGAGGAAGTTAATGATGTTTGCAAGGCCACTGTGGCATATGAGTGGAGGTGTTTGTACAGTGGGGGCTTTCTGTGTCTTGTTCCACCACCCCGTTCCTTGCTACGTGACTCTTCCTTGAGCAAAGGATAGAGGTGTCTGTCTGCTGGCTTTCATACAAACTCAGATGGAAGCCCTGGGAGATGCAGGAAGGTGTGATTGGAGCAGGCGTGGAACCTGTCGCTCCTTATCTGAACGTGCTGATGAAATGTAAACCAGACACGCAGCGTTCAGGGCACCTAAATGCACATGCAGTCCTCCATCTTTTTATGCATTTTAATCTCTCTAGCAAACACTTTTTTCTCTTTTGAGAAAAGAGGGACAGACGGTCCCTGGAGCACTTAGAGGCTGAAGGCCTTGTTCAAGAGCCCAATGCCGAAATCACTCTGCCATGGGATTGGAACTAGCAACCACCCCGATCATAGACACAGCACCTGTCTCACCTAGAACCTGAGCATAGTTCCGGATCATCCAAAGGCGCCTCGCTCGTTATTCTGCCTGTGAAGTGAAGATCTGATGTAGGACAAGCACACACACACCCCCAACACCCCCCCAACACCCCACCGGAATCTTCTTGTTTGTTTTCCAGCTCGGTGAACTTTATCAATGGGCGTGGCCAGCCAACATTACTCCAGAGTCTGGCTAGAACGGGGCGGCTGGGGAGCCCTAGTGGGGGAGACGACATCAATCCTAAGCCAGACCTGGGCTTGGCATGGGGGGGTCCAGTTTCTGTATTTCATTCACGTTTTGTTCCTCCCTTTGTTCCTTCGGGCCTCTCAGTAGAAGAGGACCACTAGAGTGTCATCAAATGGGGGGGGGAATGTAGATCCCTCGACGGGAAGTGGGAAAATTTGCAGTTAAATTACAGGGACGAGATTGTATGGGTTTGAATGCTGTGAGCATTTTATAATCGAACGTAGATG
>JAODLC010000047.1:9282685-9301510 GCA_026781145.1 Hippopotamyrus pictus
TCAAATGGAAAGGAGGATGAGTTCGCCGATTCGAGGCAAAGCGGCTGCTTGCCGGTGATCAGGTAATCACGCCGCTCACTGGCATCTAGGCCTCGGCTCCCGTGTGGCACCTTGAGCTCCGGGGGTCTAAGGAAGGAGTTACTCCCCCATTAACGGAGTGCCGCGGGGGGGTCCAAGGCATCGCTACCTCTCCGTCGATTCTAATTTGATTCGTTGTCAGCGACCGATAAAGGCGACGCAGCTCAAGCTCTCCGAGGTCATGCCGTTTTTTCGGCATTTCTTTGTTTCGCTATTAAACAGGTTGAATTTCAAAAGGTTGCCTTGACATGCTACTATGCGCTGCTATGGCGCACTTATATATAAGTCTCTCCGTGCCAAAAAAAAAGATTCCCTGTAAAGCCGGGTGTCTGCGTTTGGGACGGCGAGGCGCACCGTACCGCCACGGGGAGGGACAGGAGAACAGGTTCTTCATTTGGGGAAATTACGTCCCCCACAAGGGGACACAAGGGGACAGAGAATGGACAGGATGATCAAGAAGGACTGATGAGGAAATGGACGCAGCGGGCGGGGGTGGAGCTCAGAGAGTGTGTGGGACGTGCTCGTGAGGTGTTAAAGGTCATGGCTTCTTCAGGTCATCGAGGGCTAAAAAAAAAAAAAACACATCTATTTATACACGTCACCGGGGACAGTCAGAAGAAATCAGCTGATCGCCTGACACCGGTCACCTGACTCTCCTTCCCAAGACTGCCATATCTCCCATCCCCTTATACGTACCTACCGGGACTGCCCCCCTCCCCCCCGCCTGGGGTTCGTGCCCCACAGCGTCTCCCACGGTCCCATTCAGGCTCTCATTCTTCATAGCTGAGTGACGTCGCAGAAGGAGCACAGGAGCATGAAGGATTCCAGCTGCGCCGCTGCCGAGTCGCATTCCGAGCTGCGGGCGCCTTTCACAGGCAGTGAGGGCACACGTGTGAGCCTGCTGAAGCGGCGCGTTCGCGCGACGGCTGCATGATCCGCTGGCTGCCAGAGGCATATGCTGTTTTGCCGAGGGTGGGGCACGGTCTCCAGCAGAGGGCGCACTGGATGGGGGGAGGGGGCGGAGCCATATGTGCTGTGACATCCACAGTCTCATGTCAGGAACCCAGGGAGCTGGCCATAGGGTCAAAATGACTTTGCCCTTGTATCTCTCTCTCTCTCTCTCTCTCTACTTTTGTTCTTCTCTACTCCTCTCTCTGCCCCCCTTTCTGCACTTCCCTCTCTTTCTTTCTCTTTATCTCACGCTAAAGCACGGGCACGCATGCACACGCGGCGAAACTTAAACACGCGCGCAAAAACACATAAACGCGCCGACGCCTCGGTAAATAATCCTCCTGTTGCCGCGGGAGGCATCAATTCCACCACGACGGCTGAAGAAAAAAATGAGTTCTAAAAAGCAACTTTCCGGAGCGTACGATAAATCTGCCAGCGGAATTCCCATATTGGTATAAATAGGAGTATGGACGTCCTTGTAGGTATCGTACAGTGACGGAACAGCCAAGGGCGTAATTGAAAATGAAATCCCGGTAAACACAAATATGTGTCTGCTCCCCCCCACACCACTCGAAAAAATTGAATTATGAAGTAAAACCCTGGATGATTGAATTTACCCTGCAGCACAGAGGTCAGGCGAAGAAAACCCCTTCTTGAGATGCACTTTTTGAATCGCCGTTCTTTCTTAATTGGCTCTCCTTTTCCGTAACACAGGTCTGACCTCACGTGAGACAAATCGACCAGTCAGTTTCTCTAATGGGGAATGCCGTGGTCCTTCAGGTACCGACGGAAAAGAGTCCAGCAAAAATCCTCACGCCTTCACATCCAATCGGAAGATGCGGAGGAGGGCCAGCCAGTCGGAGGATGTGGAGAAGGGCCAGCCAATCAGGAGAAGCAGAGGAGGGCCGGCCAATCAGAAGAAGCGGAGGAGCTTGGACTGAAGGTGCCATGCTGCTAGGTCAGCAAAAATAGCTACGCTGGACAACGGAAATAGAAACATGAGCCGGAAGCAGGGGCGCTACAAACTGAGGCCCCAGGCTTTCATGGTTAGCGGGCCCCCCTCGGCTTACCACCCCACGCAGGGGCCCAAACAACTGCACACATGCTGAGAGAGCAGCCCGCAAAGGGGGCCCCATCTGTTTTGTTGGCTAACTCCAAATTCCTCACTCCCAGCAGGTGCGACAAGCTTCAGACATGCAGCGGATCAAGGAATCTCAGTCTGCGCTGCGGATTTTCATTGGTTCAGGCCTCCCTGGACTGCCTGACATTTTTTGCATGGTGTGTCAAGGAGAGTGAGACTGCAGGAACGTCTCCCACGGTTCAGGAATCCAGACAAACAGATCATAAGTCTCAGATCATGAGCCACACGCAGGTTAACTGTTTATGTTCCTTAAGCATCTATTTGCATCTAATACATAAATATGTATCTGTGCCTAAAATTTGCATACAGATGGGGTTTCTGTCAGGGAATCCCCTCTGCACCCCTGTACGGAGGTGCGTGGAGTGGAGGTCTTTCACAAGGTGGGACAGAGGATACAGGGGAGCGTAGTTCAAACATGCAAATTGCTTCATTATTCAAGGGTTTGAAGTCGGTAGTGCTGGTTTCCGTGAGACTCTGCCTTAAAGCCAGAGGCCATTATTATGGGAAGCGGGGCTCAATGTTTGTCTGCTTCGCAGTCATACAAATACGGCGCCAGAGACCAACCCAGATTAATGCAGCAGAACTCAGCAACATAACGTCGGTAAAAGCCTGGCTGGGAACTCATGAACGGGAAATTTGTATTTCCCGATTAACCATTCATTAGTCATAAAAGGGTGTTCGGCTGTTCGACGTTTATTCATTCATGAACGCACCCAACGAGCCGGTAAACATAATCTAGAAACTACTTGCCTGAGCGATAGATCATTAACAAAATGTAGCAATTTGGAACATTGGTAGTTTATCCATTCAGAAATATGTTCTTCACTAGGACAACCTTAACAACTCAGTCAGTAAATCTATCAATGTCTGTCAGCTACTAAGAGGATGGCACAAACCATTAAGAAGAGCTTTAAAATGCAGGATTCCCAGCTAAACGGGTCTGGGTCACGCATTACTGTGCCTCGCTGGCCCTCGGACAGTAAATCACTCGATTAATGGTGACTTTGACGACTGCTCCTCTCTCCCCAAGGCTCTGTTTTGGCAGACGGCGACGTCTGGCTGCTCCGTCGTCAGACGGAGGCAGGGCCGTTGTCGTAAGAAGCCTCGGCCTCTTAGGAACGTCGACGCCACGGCGCTGGTGAGTTTCCTAGCGTTGCCGTCTGCCCCTGCACCCAACGGAAGCGGAGGAAGGACATCAGATCTGGCGAGCCGCTGCGGCCCATGCCCTGTCTTTTTCATCACAGATAAGCTTTTCCGCCTCCATCTGACCGTTAATAATGTCATCAGCCGGCCCGGGGAGGCAGCAGGCTGTGTCCTACAGGAGTCCGCGTGGACGTAATTAGCCTCTGCGTGCGACACGGGGCCTAGGTCCGCATACTGTGCTGCCACCACGCAGCTGCGCTCGCTAGCCCTGCGATCAGTCGCGGTCCCCTTCCTCCCGAAATGCCGTGCCGGATAATTGGGGGAATTCCCAGTTGTGGGCCGGGAAATAATCGGGTACTGAACAGACACCAGCAACCCTCCCACCCCACCTACCCAACCTGGCAAATGTTATCATCGAGACCCTCCCCCCCCCCCCCCACCAAGGCCAGGGGGATAAAATTCCTGGGCTGGAATTCAGTCCCACTGCGATCCTGGATGGTGAGCCTGGAGATTTTTTTGTGATGGAAGGGGGATTATCCTCTGCTTCTGTAATGAAAACGACTGCTATACTCCATCACTTAAACTTGTGTCCTAGAAGTACGTGCTCGGGCCAGTTGTGTAGTAGCCCGCTCCGCCAGTGAAAACGGTTTATAAACACTGATCCAGATGTTCACTGCGTGACTCCTGCAGCTGGGCCGCTGAGCGGTTTGCTCACCACTGTCCCTGCAGCCACATCCAGCCTTCTCGTGTCTGAAAGTCACAGATGAGCCCACTGATGGAATTAAACTCAATGATCGCTGTGCTGTGCCTGTTTGAAACACCCCCCCCCCCAATCAGAACTGAAAGCCCCGCATTTGAAGTGCAGATCTTTAGAGCCTTGGAGACTTAATAACTATCAATTTTGGCCTCTAATTAGTTCGATTTGACTATGTAATGTGAAAACTGGCACAATTAGGAAAAGGCTCTGTCCCCCTTGAGTCATGTAGTGATATATTCATTTAGGCGAGATGTCATATGCAAGCCCATTAGACTAACAGAGCATCTGTAATTGAGGGTTACAAAGATAAGAATTTTACTGTTTCGGAGTTCAATCTATTATCTGGCTCACTGGGCAGAACTTATGTCTGTCTGAAGGCACGATCATAAACATATACTATTCAGCGGAAAGCTGTGCCAGTCGCTCTGGTAAACTGCCCTTCTGTTATAGTGCTCCATTTGGGTGTCTCTCAAAGTATTTTTGATGACTTACGGCACCCATTTTCACGCCGTCGGTGCTGCCGCCGCCTGCCACGATTCCGTACGAGCGGAAGCTGAGCTATCGCTGTTTATATTGACCACTTATAGGAATGAATTCCCGTTTGAAAAAGTACCCACCTGGGAAGTGAAGATTCACTGAAATTAGGTTAATATAGTGGCTGCAGTAACATATCATTGTATCAATATCAATCCCTTATACTAGTGTTTCCGAATCCGGTCCTCGGGGACCCACAGTCGACCCATGTTTTTGCTAATTCCGAGCTCCCTGCCAGACAGTCCACATTTTTTCTGTGAGGGAGCAAAAACGTGGACCGTCTGTGGGTCCCAGAGGACCGGACTGGGAAGCACTGCCTTATACAGTTAAAAATTCTTCAGAGTGGGAGGGGCATTGTAGGCCCCACCCACCTTTCTGTAGAATCACCCTAGCAACAGAATTCTGTTTCTCCCTTGTATTTGCATTTGGAGGCCATGTGGTTTGCAAGGGATTATGGGTACATACACATGGGAACTCTCCTGAGGTGATGGTGTTTATTTATTCATGTTTGAAGAGTTTAAATGATTGATGAATCAAGTTCCTCAGTATTACTCCTTTATGTTGGTGGTGATTTTTATTTAAATGTACTCCTCAATATAGCCATCCACAGACATCATATTTATATTTATGATATCATATATATTTCGAACGATGAAAACACAGTCTGTTATATTTCATAAATTAAAATGAAACACATTCCTTCACTGTATCGATTTCCTGCTTGCCATTTTTAGACTGACTGCATCGTGAAATGTGCTGTGGAATTGATTGCGCGAGATTATTCAGATGGAATCTGTTTGACATGAAACACGGCCCGCCGGAGACTCGAGAGCCCAAAATTATAGGTTTTGCAGACGCTGGGCGTCGCAGCAAAAGTTGCGGCCCCATCAAATGTTACACGCCATGGGTATGATCCATGGGTCTGATTCATCCTGCGTCACACCGCTGCAGTGAAAAATTAAATTGCTCAGATCACCCCTGAAGTATATTAAAAAGAGGCTTGAGTGATCCAAAGATGTCAGGATGCTGCATGAGATACAAGAGAGAATTAAACAGCACAAGGAAAAGTACAGAGTACAAATACTCTGAAACCATCGCAAATTTTTCAAATGACCGGTAGAAGTCGCACAGAAATCAAGCACTGTCACAAAAAAGCCCCCAGTATATTATATCAGGGCCCCGTGCATCACATCGAAAAGGCCTGTCCGCACTGTAGCACCCCCTGCGTAACGTCGAAAAGGCCTGTCCGTACTGCAGTGCCCCCTGCGTCACGTCGAAAAGGCCTGTCCGTACTGCAGTGCCCGCTGCGTCACATCGAAAAGGCCTGTCCGTACTGCAGCGCCCCCTAAGTCATGTCGAAAAGGCCTGTCCGTACTGCAGCGCCCCCTGCGTCACGCCGAAAAGGCCTGTCTGCACTGCAGTGCCCCCTGCGTCACGCCGAAAAGGCCTGTCTGCACTGCAGCGCCCCCTGCGTCACGCCGAAAAGGCCTGTCTGTACTGCAGCGCCCCCTGCGTCACGCCGAAAAGGCCTGTCTGCACTGCAATTACCATCCGTCCACTTTGTATTTTACACGACAGTCACTTTCAGGCACGTTTGTTTTCCGGGTCAGCAAATCGACATCTGCAGACAGACATGTCCCTAATCTCTCTCTGCCGTTCTCCGTCTTCGTGACAGGTGTAGTTCCTGCTTTGCTTTAAGATTTTTTTTCCCCACACAGAATATTAGGTTACTGCACCTTCATAAGGCATTCATAATGCATTTATAGAACACTCATAGTCAGCATTTATCTATACCTTAACATCCTAAAATACCATAACAGCTTTAATATACATTAATAACAAACATTATCAGATTAAATGATTATAATGTTTGTTATTATCATATAATGTTTGTTTTTAGTGTATATTAAGGCTGTTAAGGTATGTTAGGACAGTGTTTCCAAACCCTGTCCTTGGGGAACCCCGGACAGTCCACGTTTTTGCTCCCGAATACCTGGTACAGGTGAGCTGGTAGCTGAGAAGAAGCAAAAACGTGGACTGTCTGGGGTTCCCTGAGGACTGCCATGGGTTGGGAAACACTGTGTTAGGATATTAACGTATACTTACATGCTTCTTATGAATGCTCTATAAATGCATTATGTAGGGGCACTAAATGTTCTACGAATGCATTATAAAGGCATCATGACGGTGCAGTTAATGTAAAGCGTTACTGAATATTACTTTAACAGTGCAATAACAGATGTGAAGGGACAACACAGATTACCTTTAGAAACCAGTATGCTAAGCTGAAGCTCTGACAAGTCCCACTTGGCACAGCGAGCGGCTGTTTCAGACAGTCTGCCCCAACGTCCAACCACCATTTCTCAGGCTGCTTTTCAAATGAGACATTAATCAAGGCGGTTTCTCTTGCTGGCGTCATTGCTGACCGTCCAGCACAGCAGTGGGCCGTTCGGCGTGTCATGCGGTCGAAGGAACTGGGTGGTAGTCGGCTGAAACATAACAAATCACCTGGCACAAAAAAACATTATTTTATTATAATGATGATGTTTTTTTCTTGCCATTTACACAAGTACAGGTGGACTGGAAGGCTTGTTTTCATATATTCCATTTGGTTTCCGCTGAGACATACTCGCACATCTATAGAGGCGAGTGCACAGGGTCAGGCTACTTATGTGGTAACCTAGGAAAATTGCAGGGGGGTTAAGGGCCTTGATCAAGGACCCAGTGGAGATGTGACTATTCTGGTGAGCCTCTGACCGACAACTTGGCACACATCACAAGCACAGAGGCTTAACCCAAGAAGCTCTCACCACCATGGACCACGGATGCTCCTCTGCAGAGCCTGAGGAGAAACACTAACGCTTGCTGCACCATCCAAGCCAGGATAAATGCTTTTGAAAATCCTTACTGAACATCCTGAAGCTAGAAAAGAGCAGGAATGGAGTGGAGCCCATGTAGTGTGACCAGCTAATCCATGTCAGGAGGGACATGACAGAGTCTGTAAACTACCATTTCAACCATTTCAACCATTCAACCAATTAAAAGGACCCGGATTTCACATAAGCACTGAGTTCTTGCTGTGTGCTGATTGGTCAGTCTCCAATAATCATGCATGTGTCATTAATGTCAATGTGAGACAGCTGGATGAGTCTCTCAATCAAGGAAACAAACCAGTCAAAGCACAAGAACTGAACTATTAATCCCAGCGCAGAAACCATTCAATTTTAAAACAGTTTGCAAAACCTGAAGTGTCCCTCCTGACGTGGGTTGGGTGGTCACCCTAAGTCTGTGTGCAACAGCAAGCAGACATTAATCAGCAAGACTGACCTTTCAAACCCCTCATACGTATCGTGGTCCATCGTATTATGTTACGGATAGCTACTTTCCCAGCATAAAAACTTTCACTGCCTGGCCTAACAATATTTATTGCTAGAGGGAGAGAAATCTGTCCAGATAAAAAGCACTCAGCAGTCAGTTTTAAGTGCAGTGTAGTCCGACGGTATCCAGAAGGTAACTGATGCAGCATCTTTTCAAAAAATCTATGCAACTGGGCTTAATTATTTCAATTATTTCTCTTCCAACTAATTTGTGTCTGCAACTTGGGCTGGTTCAGTTTCCTAGTGATTTTCCATGTTTTCCTATCATCACACACGGACCGGTATTCAAACACGTGTCTTTTAATTACGCATCAAAGCCCCAGAAGCTAATCCAGGGGCTGGGGATGGATTGCGGCAAGAAATGCGACAGATGTCCAGCTTCTCGGTGACAAGGGTGGAATATCAAAGGTTTGTGGGGGGGGGGGGGGCTATTTCACCTTGGAGAAAGATGACACGGTGACAAAAACAAGACATCCCCCGGCTATTCCCTCCAGACCCTCAGGAGCAACACATCCTGAGCACCAGTGTAATGCAGAACGCGATGTCAACATCGAGAAAAGACAAGGGGATATAATTCTATCAACACATTACGGTCCTGTTGATGAGCCTTCTGAGAACCTATATGCTAATGGCTTTGGTGGATCTATGAAAGCACCGTAAACCGGGGCTTCGACACGCATATCTGCTGCCATCACAGCCGTGGCGTTTACTTAGCATAGCAGATGCTTATAACTTATTATATTCTTTACACAAGTTGCAGGTACATTTCAGAAGGGTATAGTGCCATTTCCTCTCTCCTGGGATCTAGCCCAGATGAAAATTTGCAAATTATGCCTCTGAGCTCGGAAAGAACAAGGCAGGAACGTGTCCAAGTGCCCGCTCAAGAAATAATAATAACTAGACAAGTTGTTCGGAAGCCACAAATTCATCGCGGTCGCTCACGACAGCTTGCAGAGCACCTCTCTCTACTGTAACAGAAATTTCCGGCAAAGATCAAATGCAGCAGAGGTGAGAGGGGAGTTATTAAGGTTATTAAATGGTTTTGTGAAGCAGATGTGCATGGACAAATTTCTCGACACTCTTCAGTCGCTCACCGTGTTATTTTTAATGGTGACAAAAAAGCAGTAAGAACACATGGAGCTGTGTGGGTGCAGAGAGGCAGCATGCATTGTTGTAGCAAGCATATAGAAGCAGCTGCAGTCAGGAGGATGCTGATTGGCCATCCGCATTATTATCTGGAGGTATGGATGAATGCTTATGAAGGACTCTAAGCAGGATCGGGAGGGAAGCGAGCAGCAAACCATGGTGGATCTCTGCCAAGCCACAGCCATCAGCTGGGACTCAACAAGGTGTCTCAACCAAATGAGCTGGGAAGCTGGCAGTGTAGAGGAAGACAGACGCCCTCTATCAGGGCCGACCAGCAACACCTGCCACCGGTCGTCCCATCCCGTCGCTTCCGGCGCCATCACCCTTATCAGGGCGCCCACTGCTGATGGGAGGCCGTCGGCTTCCATTCGGACCATCAGCTCCGCTTGAATTTCCATCACTTTTACTCGTGGAGCTCAAGCTTTCAATAAGTGCCAGATTTGAAGCCCCAAACGTGCAGGAAAGCATCTCTCCAACATCATCTTTTGGCAGTTTCATTTTTTTCTCAAATGGCTAATGTAAAAATGTCTCCCAAACAGTCACGTTACATAGAAAAATATAAGAAAAGCATGCTGGGATATCCTATATATTATGGATGGGGGCTGTTATCGTCTTCTCTGCTATAGGCAGATACCCAGATTCCCAGTGCAATAATACTAGTAGGATGAGTCATACCGTGATACACTGACGACAGTGTGCACATCAGCAGCTCCAGGAACGCACACACGTGCAGAAAATTGCTTTCCCTTCCCAAGGAACAACGGATGTGGATTTAGGCGGCAGCTTTGCGCTCGACCTGAGTGGGTTTACCTTAGCCCCGGCGCACAGCGATTCCGGAAACGGCTGGCTTGCACGCACCAGGCGACAAACTCGCTCACTCGCCAGACCTCGCAAACCTGCCAGCGTGGCATCTGCAGAACTAGATAAATCTTGGTTTACACAACACAATAGCTTGGAAGGTGCACAAATAGCAGAATACATGTGCAAAAGTGGAAAAAAATGCTTTTTTTCCAGTTCTCCTAAGAAGCAGCTTGCTTGTTTTTCTGATAAACAATATGGCAGAATCGAAATGGAATATTCAATTGGAATACAATACTGCTTTCCATATCCAGATATTAGTGATGAACTAGTAATTATTAATATTTCATTTGTAGCCCTTAAAAAAGAAAGCTAATACTCAACTGATTAAACTATTTACTCAGTACTCAAAACATTCTCTTCATCGATCCACCCTTCTTATCCACATTTATTACGTGTGATTCTACGAGAGTTGGACTAACAGATGAATCTTGACAAGTATTCAATATTTTCATAACAAAGTCAGATGTTAGTAATTAGAAAGTGGAGAGTCTTGGGAAATTTAGCCTGAGGAGTATGTGCTGAATTGTAGGTCTATTCAAACATGTCTTCATTAAAAAAAGCAAATAAACACCATTTGTGGTAGTAATTACTCAGTTTCTAACAAATATTATGCATATTTCACAAATGAACAATGGCAAAGTGTGGCTGAATGAGCGGACAAATCATCTGACACTCAGCAATGACATCGTCCACTCGTTCCTGCAGCTCCTGTGACAGGGTTAGGGCGGTATCACGTTTCACCCACCGTTGTCTGAAAGGAAAAGACTAGCATCACAGGTTAAAAATAGGGAGGTGGGGGAGGCGGCGATATATCGAGTGTCCGCAAGAAGACGAGGGACGTCTGCTCGCCGTTAATCGCCCGCCGCCCCCCCCCCAAAAAGGATCTTGGAAACAACCCAGACTGAAAGCACTCCATTACAGATCAAATCAATTTTACCCTGTGATAAAAGAATACACAACAATGAATGCTAAGGATGTTTACGAAAGAATTAAGTCTTTAGTCCAGTGCCGGCACCATTCATCTGGACAAGGATGAAGCGCTGGAAAATCTCAGGGCAACTCAGAGCTACTTTTTGATTTCGAAAGTGAACACATGAAGATTTGGTCATTAACATTATGCTAAATATAAGTCATATTTGAATATGTGTTAAAATAAAATAAATTAATATACACATCAAAGCCACATGGACTGTAAAAACTCATACTCATATACTGAGGCATGACAGTGACAAAATCCACGTAATAAGCAGCAAAGTATGTTCTGTGGACCCGAGTAGGGCATTAAGCCCGTGCACAAGAAATAAGGATTTCACTGCACCACTTATCTCTGTAGCATTTCACGTAAGAAAAGAGGCATGAGAAATTCATTTCATTTGCTGGTTCCCCCAAAACTTCAATGCGTGGAAGGCAAGTAACATCTGCTTTCAGCCAGCGGAAGCACATGCGTGTCTCACATTTGAATCAAGAGCATTATTCAGTGCCTGTTTACAGATACACAAATCACAGTCTTGGTTTTCTTTCTTGGCATTCCTCCTCGAGTATTGCACAGAGAATTGCTCTAAATAAAATAATCCTGGTTCGCTAATCAGCTGAATAATGCTGAGCTCCAATGCCAATAACAGTCCGAACGCAACACTGAATCTATTATTAAATGGAGAAAGACAGCCAAGACATTAAGTGAAATTAAATTTATAAGTAGGAATAATAAAAGATCGATCTGGTACCTTGGGTGTTTCATAATGTAATTTGTATTCCATAATGTATGGGCATCACATTCAGAAGGCACTATGAATCATACTGCCCAGGTTGAGAAAAATGACAGGATGCACATTGCTTAAAAAAAATGTGCTCATGATGTCATATCACTTTGCATAAAAGCCCAGGTGAGCCGCTGTGCTGTGCTGCTGATCTAGTACACTTTGGCGCTAAGAAGAAACACAAGGAAACAACCACATTTCGTATAATAGTCCCTTGAATGAACCGTCTCCTTAAGTCCGAATGGGATATCCTAGAGACTGCTGAGTTAGCTTCAGTAAACAGTCTGAGTTAACACCATAAAATATTAACCCCTGTGGATGATGCTCAGTGAACTGTACAGATTTAAGCACTCACGGAAATGGACTCTCCGAGAAAATGCCAATGAGTTCATCCATTAAAGTCCGAGCTGCGAGAGTGAAGTTACACGCTTATGCCGATGTTAAATAACAAATTCTGTCACCCTTTAGGCGGGCAATGGGTCTTCATTTATGTGTTTGGCTTAAATTCCACTTTCAGTCTGCCAAATGGCCTGACACAGCAAATTATTTTTATGGGGCAATAGATATCACAATAAAGAAAGACATTTAGCTTTAAAATGTGGCTAAGAAAGGTATTTTGTTTGCCAGATCATTTGATGTGAACTTAATTAAGGGTATGTAGGCTTAGACCCTGCATAATCGAGATGTTTGATATTCTCCTTTAATGAACATACAATATATATCTTTATCTCATACAAATGACTGCAATGCATATACCTATAGTTTGCATTCAACTTCAATGTATGTAACATTTACTTCTAATATTGCATCGAAACTGTATTTGGCTAGTAAACAGAATGGTGATTATCATGGCTTGTATTATGGAAACTTAATTGCAATGCAGTGACTGTCAGGACATCTAATAATCCAAGTCCTCAGCAGCCTGCAGGGTATCTGGAACGTTACAACACCCACGTTGTTGCATATCGGTACTTTTGTTACTCAACAACTGAAACTGATCACGCTAAACCAAAGTTGAGTAACTTTGGACCCAAATGTTCCAAAAATAATGTTGAGGGGATTATTGGCAAACACTTTTCGTATGAAAAGAATAATATACGACACACAAAGAGTTCATAGATTATTATTATTATTATTATTATTATTATTATTATTACTAATATTACTGCTATTAGTAGTAGTGGACTAGTAGTATTAGTATTATTGTAGACTGAATGTTGTCCCGGTTTATGTCTCCTGTATAACTAAAGATTACGACTGAATTGGGAATCGTGTGACTCGTAGGCAAAGGCGAACCTCAAGGTTAAAAAATGACCACACTACCTTCGTTTATGACGTTAGGTTCATAAAGTACGTCAAATGCCCTCACATGTCAGGAACTGCAAAATACGATGATCTGAGACGTCGGATTAACTACCCACTATTAAGAGTTATCTCTAGATTATCTTTTGGCTTTATAAACACGCAATAATTACCAGCGGTCTTATGTATGGAGTCCTTTTTAAGTTGTTTTGGATCTTTTTTTATGGGGGGGAGGGGGGGGGTAGTTCACAGAAAATGTATATGCACATCCTATTAAAATAAACCACAATATCTGAAACAGAAATAAAACAGCCTTACCCCGTTTCACATCATTCTGTAACGGGACATACAGAGACGCTCATAACACGTGAGTTACTGTCAAGCATTTCATCTTAATTACTCCTTCCTGGACCCTCTTTTGTATTATGGCTGTTTTGCATCGTCATGCAAATACAGAATATTTAAGCATGAGGATGTCCTTGGCAGGAGCTGCGTCGCCGAGCCAGTGACACGGAGTGTGAAATTCCGTTTATATTTGTAAACCCTGCGCGTATCCGTCTCGCGGAAATTCTTCCGCAGCCGCCGCCACAGAGACTGTGGCAAACGCGACACCCCAAAATGCAAAAAAGAAATCGAGCCCTTACCTGTAAATGCCCCTGGTACATATTGAGTAAAAAGTCAGATATTTTCCCCACCGCTGTCGGTCAGTTGAGTACTTGCTCTACACCGTGACTGCGGGGTCTCATATGTGCGAAGTGACGCTGAAATCCGCTCCTTAGTTTTGGGTCAAAACTACCTTTCGGCGCGGCGGACCGGAGCTGCGCCAGTCGGCGGCGGCGGCCGAGGAGCTGTCCTTGCTGAAAGTGCTGAAACCCAGAGTTGCCTCTCTCTTCCGGCCCGGTGTTTTGACTGAGAGAGACGGCTTTTAGGCACCGGCGACAGGGAAGTGAAGTGCCGGAGCGCTCCCGACGCTAGGCGCTCCGGCTCCGGGGACGCGACGGGACAACTTAGGAAAGCCGCGAAGGACCGAGCCTGCGACCTCTGCGCACCGGCTCCGCTCCCCTATACTTTCACGCCTGCCATCTCTCCAGCGCGCTTTCTCCGTGCTCCCCGGCTTCCCTCACTTCGCTCCGCTCGGCTCCGCGCCCGTCCCAGCCCGGCTGATATGCGCGCAGCTGGAGCCGCCTCCTCTACTCACGTGTTTCTCCCAGAAGGACATAAGTGAGCGGAGAACAAAGGCAGGGGGTCTGAACGGGCATGAGACAGCGTCACCCTAAGAGACGCCTCTCTGATCAAGTTATTATTATGCATTATCTTATGAAAAGAAGAATATAAGACACACAAAGAGTTCATAGATTCTTCTTATTATTATTATTATTATAAGTAATAGTAGTAGTCTTTTTATTAGCATTGTTGTCGTTTTTTCTCCTACTGCTGCTTTGTTTTGTAAATGATTTATGCAAAACAAATGGGGTCAAAGGTAACAAATCTGCACGGATTCTGACATCGCACTTACTGACATGGCAAGCGCGTTGTGGCAAATGCAGTCCTTAAGGTCCCCGTTGAGTGCCGCGTACAGTAACAGATACAGCCGGGGCTGAGTGCCTAATCCCGGGGAGCCGAGGGGAAGTTCACGCACCTTTTTAAAGACGGCTTTGCTAAGCCGTGCTGTGGGTAAGGATGGTGGTGATAGCACCGAACATCTGCTGTTACGAAGCGTTATTTTCTGTAAGCGCAGAAGCATTTCGGGATTTAGTTAAATGTTTAAAATAGTTGGGCAGTAAAGAATAAAATAATAGCAATACTTAAATTGCTCCAATAAAAGGCTTTTTTGGGGGTGGGACGGTGGTGTCGTGGTTAGCATGGTTGCCTCGCACCTGTAGAGACCAGGGTTGAGGTTTCCCGACCATCCGTAGGCCTCAGTGGTGTGTGAGTGAGCCATGCAATGGGCTGGTGGCCCATCCTAGGTTGTTCCCTGCCTTGTGCCTGTAGCTTCCAGGATTCACACCCCCACAACCCTGCATAGGACAAGTAGGCATGAAAGATGGATGGAAAGGTTTCTTTAAAAATATGACCGATCAGTCTAATAGGCATAATGCCCTTTATGCAAGTGTAAAATATTATTATCATTGCGTAATATGATCAAGACATATATTTATCATATGATATAAAGGTAGTGCTGTCTTCCTCAGGGATGACTCACAGCTCCCCGTCTATCACTGTATACACTGTAAGACAACCTTCAGTAGTTCATAATTAATAAGTAATTGATCTTAATAATATATAAGCTGAGGTTCCTGGGAAAGCAAGTTGTGCAGCATAGTTTGTTAATAGTCCTACCGTCTGTGTCCCCGTGGTCATGTGATGGACCTGGTACCATAAACACTAGAGACTGTGCTGAATTCATCTTACACTAGACCAGGGCCTGTCTGCAGATCCATCAGGTGTCTCCTCACTCTGTCATGGGCGTCTGGCACGTCTTGGACAGGGCTGCATTTTAGGAACAGGATACAAAGGCAGAGTATGGCAGAGACCAGGAACATGGTGTAAGTGAGAGCCATCCTACACCCACAAGTAACGCTGGGCAATGGTGCGATTGTGGTGTTTATAAGCGAGCAAAATGATTTCTTTTCCCATGGAGTTCAGCATGGATTAGTTTGTTGCATGGATTAGCTTGCTGCATGGTGTCGCATGGTGATGGTGGCGCAGGAGGTAACACTTTTGTTCAGCAACTGGCAGGTTGCAAGTTTGAGTCCTGGTTCCTCCTGACCCCATCAAGAAGTCCTTGAGCAAAACACTTAACCCCAAATTGCTCCTGGTGTGCAGGTTGGTGCCTTTTGCATGGCAGCCTTCACCACTGGTGTATAAATGGGTGAATAGTAAAGCGCTTCGAGTACTCGTAGGAGTAGGAAAGCCATTTACATTATTTCCCGTAAAGACTGATCTTTTTCTTCTCTAAAGGTGTAATTTCCCGTCTTTAGTTAACAGTTATTACTTATGTCCCCCTCAGGTCCTCTTTTTTGAACTAAACTCGCCTTCAGTTCAAAGCTGGGTACCTAAAGAGCTTATTGTCCAATGAAAAGCCTTTCTGTGACTTCCATTACATGAAAAAAAAGTCAGAAAGATATATTTTTATTATGAACTGCTGTAATATAATAATAATCCTTGACTCCAATAACGGAAAATAACCAATATGTTTACATATAGTAGTTTATTTTATTATCTTATATTTAATCTATTAACATTTGTTTATTTATATAGATTATACTGTCTCTTTTTTTAACAATGCCGATTCTTCACTGAGCTCCTGTTGCAAAAATATTCTCTTTAATTTTCAAGTATGTGTCTACAGGTAAAGTGAGCTTCAGAGGACCACACGGTGAGAACTCCATTTACAGCAATCAGCAACCCTAACTTCCATCAGAGAGCCCCGTCGGTAATATTAACTTCCGCTTCCCACCGGAGCATAAGCCTTCAGTGGGAGCATCTGCTTCTGAACGTGTCACTTCCTGTAGTTGTAAGGCCAATTCCCAGAATGCACATCCAGTTACCCTGCATCGCCATTGTCGCCAGAAGTGCTAATATGGCTCACAGCTTTTGTTTGTTTTTTTTTTTTTAAAGTTTTCCAAGTCATTTTTTTTTTTTTGTGATGATTAATTAGCCACTAATGGTTTCCTGTTCAAGTGAAGGGAGCATTCACATACACTGCTGTCAGGATCTTCAAAGGCTCTCCAGAAGAATCCAGAATGTATGCCCGGCATCCGAGTCCTGACAGGGTGGACGACCTTGGGGCACCTGAAAGCAAACCAGCAGAATGATTAGAACAGCGACATTCCGGGCTTGAATGGAAGTGGAGGCACGTAAGTCCATGTAAGTGTCTGTGGATGCTTGGGCAGATGTCAGATCTGAGTCGTTTTGACAAGGAACTAGAAGTGGCACAGGGTTCTAAGTCCGTCAAACAAAAAAACGTCACAATAATTACATCCAATACAGCCATTCGTCATGATGGAAGACAATACAATTATAGTAATTATCAAACCCTGCAGCCCTCTACTAGGATGGATGGATGGATCTATGGATGGATGGTTTAATTATCAAAAATAATGATTTGAAAAGAAAAATAAATGTGCAAACAATATACTTTTTGAAAGTACAATTCTGGGAATAGAAAATAAGCACACGAAGCCATTAACATTTTATCAGTGTCTGCGGAGCTGCGAGTCATTATAGCACCTCTAGTGACAGTGTAGATGTGGAGTAACTAGATATTTCTTCCAGGAGTGCCCTTACAACAACGTGAAGTAACACATTCCAAGAGGGAGCAAGCAAACTCTGAATCCTGGGGAGATGATAAGTCAGTAGCATTAAGTTGCAGTTAGCGTCGACCTTCTAAGAACATGAGTGCAAGCAGACTACTCTGGAGAAAAGCGCAGCTTACGGCTTAAACACCCAACACCTTGCTGAGGGCATCGCCACACACATTTCTCTGTGAACGCGACAGAGGTCGTTCTACAGAGCTTGGGAGCAGACGCTTCGAGTCTGGCTTCAGCAGAATAGTCACATATCTGTGGGCCCTTGAGCGAGGCCCTTAACCCCCAGCTCCATGGGCCTCACTGCAGGTGTCTGCCCCTCCCTGCCAGGCTCGCCCTCACCTACATGGAGAGTAAGGTGGGGTAGGTGAAAGGTGAATTTCCCCATGGAGATCGGTAAAGTGTCACTAATAGCACATTCCACAGACAAAAGTGCCTCAAATTATTCAAGCACTCAATAAATTAAGAAAAAAAAAGTCCCAGGAACTTGTCAAACAACCAGAATTTAAATATAAAATTTACAGCATAAACGAAATACTTATTTAGTAATGCAATAAATCTGTCAGTGCATGTCCATAAATTCAAAATGGGCTTTGCAAAATCAAATCAGGTTTAATTTCCCCTTCTAAATGTCCTTGATATCAAGGGCATTCTTGCAGGATACGTTTAAGAATGATCCATCTCGTCAGCTCGCACCTCCCCACAGTTCTGCAGTCCAAACATGCATCTCCAGGTGTGACAAACAGCCCGAGCACTGCATGCCCACCATGACGTCAGCTTCTGCCATGCTCTTGATAGATTGTTTTTGATTAAACTGCCTGTTTTGCATGCCAGGTAGTTCAGAGTCAGTTTCTCTGCAGCTCCTTGCGTGTTTTCCGTGCATGTGCTTCAAAAGACAGTTTTTCTTCACTGATGACGTCTTTCTCTTCCATCCGTGCCTGTTATCCTCATGTTGTGCTAGTTTCCTTTGGGTTCTCTGATTTACTCTCACATTCCAAATACGTGCAATAAGGGTGCCTGGTGTCTCTAAATTGCCTATATTGTGTGTGTGTGGGGGGGGAGGTTTGCATAGATCACATCTGAGGACCAAATTGTAGTAAAACCTACTTTTGGGGACGTCTTTTGAGGTCCCCATTTGGGTAACCTCTGCTTTATAAAAATCTGTAAATGTAATCAAAAAAGTAAAAATGCCAAAAGTCTTGTATTTGGGTTGGTTACTTATGGTTAAGGTTAGGGATGTTAAGGGTGTCGTGATTGGGATTAGGGTTTTTCCCATAGAAATGAATGGACGGTCCCCATTTAGATAGGAAGATCAACTGTGTGTGTGTGTGTGTGTGTGTGTGTGTGTGAGAGAGGTTTCCTGGTCCCCATAAGGGAAAACTCTATTTTATAAAATCGGTGACTGCTATGAAAAAACTAAAAATGCAAAAACTCTTGTATTTTGTTAGGTTACTTATGGTTATGGTTA
>JAODLC010000047.1:9301610-9336379 GCA_026781145.1 Hippopotamyrus pictus
CATTAGCATTTTTCCCATTGAAATGAATGAGCGGTCCCCATAAGGATATGTTTACCCTACGTGTGTGTGTGTGTGTGATGGACTGGAATCCCATCCAGGGTGTGTCCTGTGCTGCCTGGTCCAGGATAAGGACTTGCAGGACGGATGCTGTTTATTTCAGAGGAAACCTGTCTTTGGGATTCTCTTCAGCTCCTGCAGATCAATAAATTAATTCAGCACCATGCAGCAGGAGACAAGGAGAATATTGCTTGCAGAAAACTAATGCCTGATTTTATTACAGTCATCGCTATCCCTCACCTTTCTGCAACTCTCAGCAAAGAACCGTCTTCCCAGCTTAACCAAACACTGTTCATTGAAAGTTCTTCATTTGTGACAAGTAAATCTGAATGTGATAAGGAAAAAGAAGCAATTGTTACACACAGGTAGGTGATTAAACACTGCTGTTTGTTGCAGCATGCTTACAGGATGATACAGGGTTACTGCTGCATTGCTAATGGACTCACTGTATACAGGGCAGCTGAATCTGTAACACAGATGAGAGAATGTAATGTCTTGTGAGACACTGCTTTGTGTTTATAAACACGAGAATTAATTTCTAAGGCTTGCACTGTTTTATCAAATTCTGCGGTTAAGAATATCACAGCGCAGCAGATATTTTGACTCTGAAAAATGTTCTTCTCGGTTTCTTTTTGCTTGTGTAAACAGGAAAAAGGGGAACAAACATTATAAAAATTATTTCACTGCTTCCCATTAAACCACCATCCACCTGAATGTACTTTCAAGGTTAGCAGGTGAGTCTGTACCTCAGCCGCTGCGTGTTTACCTTGCCGTGGGCCTTTGCATGTGCAGTTTGCATGCTGTCCCTATATTTATATAGCCTTCATATAAGTCTTCAGATTTCCACCCGCAGACCAAGGATAGGTGAACCTATGACTCTAAAATGCCCTTGCTGTACGTCCCTGTGCATTCCAGTGTGTGTGATGACCTTTGACCTGTGCTGACTTGTCTGTCCACTGCATCCTAACCCTTGACCTCAAGAATGGATCCTGGATAAGGACGTTTGTTTGGCTTCTGCATGGGTGGGTGTCCATTTCAGCCCCGAACCACCCGCCACACTAAACACATCTACAATATTGGCAAGGGAATGTCCTCACCCTCCATGCCAAAATTCACACCCTTGGTTTAGGAGTCACTGCATCCCTGTTGGAATGGAGAACATGGGCCTTTAAGCGTCAACTGCACCATGACATGGCGGTAAACCAGTCCGTTGCAGAAATGCTCACATGTTTCTGTAGCTGCTTAGCTAGGGTGACCAGATAATCCATGTCAGGGAGGAGGCTTTGAGCTACTTAAGATTTTACAAACTACTTTGAAGCTGAAAGGCTCCTGTGCTTGACTAAATCATTCCATTCTTCTTCTGCTTTGACTGGTGTGTTTCCTTGATTGAAAGATTCATCCAGCTGTTTCACATGTTTAACATCAGTGACACGTGCATGATTATAGGAGACTGACCAATCAGCAAACAGCAAGAACTCAGTGCTTAAGTAAAATCTAGGTGCTTTTAATTTAAATGGTAGTTTACAAATCCTGTCCTAGTTCAAACTGTCCTCCCTGACTTGGATTATCTGGTCACCCTAGGGTTAGCCTCTCTGCACCAAGGAGCAGGAACCCAAGAGACAGTGATGTTCCTTATTTTTCTTCCTCTTCCTTTATTAAGCCATAAGTGGTTTTGGTATAAACTAGGCAGGAGAGGAAGTCTGACCTTGTTGTACACCAGGTAAGACATAGCTGCACTAGGAGCAGTGATTTTAGATCAGGGGTGGGGAACCTGATCTATGGAGGGCCAATGTGGGGGCGGGTTTTTGGGATGGCCTCTGAATCAGCCAATAACGGTGGGTCCCCAGGACTGGAGCTGAGAACCGCTGCATTATCATTGGCTGATTGGGAGGTCATGCCAAAAACCTGCATCAGCCCTCTACGGATCAGGTTCCCCACCCCTGCTTTAGAAGGATGGAGGTGCTGGATGAGGGGGCGTGATGGGGTTACGCTCAGATACGTTTACGTCACGTCCTCACAGCATAAAGCTGCTAATGTCCGCTGATACAACGCCGCTGCCTTAATATAACTCGGGTTTCAGTTTTAGCAAAGATGTACAGCACAAGCAGACCCAGAGAACTCATATTTACAGCTGCCTAAGGCATTGGACATGTACTTTTGAATTAGGCGATAATAATTATAAGAATTACCTTACAAAAGCAGATGGTCTGACCCCAAGTTGAATGCAGCAAAGTTGAATGCTTGAGTTTCTCATGGGAAGCACAAAAAAATTTATCTATTTCAGTGTCAGTCGCGAAGAAAGAATTAACAATTGGGACTCATTCTGTCCCAATAGTGTGACAGAATGGCCTCCGGTCCAACTTAGTCAGTGATAGAAAAACTCAACAAAATAGACTATCCCCCCCCCCCTTTTCGTACCAGTCGGGCTCAATTTGATTCTCCATTATCCTGGTAAAAAATGAACGTCGAGATTCCCAGACGTTCACAGATGCACAGAGGCGATTGCGTAAAATGTGCTTACATTTAATCACGTAAAGAAATTTTCCCAACCCAATAAAGAACAGGCTAACCGGCACTGCAGCTCCAAATTAATCCAGGACTAAGACTTTGACTCCCCCCCCGCAAAGCACTAATGTGAAATGATCGTTTACGGCCTGTGGGCCGAAACAGGAAACGGGGCATTGAAAGCAACAGAGAAACAAACTGGGGAGTAAATGCAACAGAGACTGATGAGGGCAGGAATTCGGTACTGTAAAGGGAACAGCACAGAAGAGGCTCCTGCAGTACTGTTATTATAATTGATTGTCTGCAGTGCTGACTGTAATCTCACAGTTAATTAGCTTCACAATGCCCTTCATGTCTGTTCATTTTACTGAGTGTCATAGACTCCCATATAAATCACGAGATTTATGGACACAAAAATGGGTGAATAGGCTACCATTTTTTGAGGGGTGGGGGCTTGGGGGGGAGTGCTATATTTATATAACAAATAGAATCTCCCACAAGCAGCCTTTCTTGCTCCTTTATATCAGTGTTTCCCAGCCTGATCCTTGGGGATGCCCCAGACAGTACACATTTTTGCTCCCTTCCAATTTCAGGTGGGAGCAAAAACGTGGACTGTCTGTGGTCGCCGAGGAC
This sequence comes from Hippopotamyrus pictus, assembly GCA_026781145.1. Taxonomy (NCBI): domain Eukaryota; kingdom Metazoa; phylum Chordata; class Actinopteri; order Osteoglossiformes; family Mormyridae; genus Hippopotamyrus; species Hippopotamyrus pictus. The sequence goes on from JAODLC010000047.1 coordinate 9,304,806, forward strand.
CAGATTGGGAAACACTACATTATATCACAGAAGCCAAATAGAGGAGCTGTTCCATACAATACAGTTGCCAAGTATTTGAAGTGGGTCAATGATCTGCCAGATACTTAATTACACTACATTTAGATTGCATGCCATAGGGTGGCTGGACCTCGTTAATTAATGCTGCACAATGAAAAAGCGTGTTAAAGACTTTCTTAACATTTCATTAGTGTTACACCAATTTTATATTAAGTCTACTACATAAGTATACATGATTCTGTAATTATTTTTGACCCTTCAATAAATAATGTCAGCGTTCATTAATTAATTAGTATTATTAATTAGTAATTCCCCACATAATTATTCTCAGCCTTTAAACAATTAAGCAGGCTAGAACAAAAAGCAACTGATGCATCAAAATTAGTTTCAAATTAGTAATTCATTCTGGTTTTGTTTAATTCAATAAATAGTGTATGTGTATAATTCCAAGAACTGCGTGTGCATTTTCTAATAATAATCGATTACCAGTTACAATGTAGCAATCAGAAAACTCAGCTTAATGTATAAAAAAGGGCGCAACTAATTATTTTGATTTCATGTGATTAAAATCACGCATTTCATTCAGATAACAGCTTAATCAAAGAAAAAAAAAAGTGTGTTAATTAATAAAGACCTCAGCAGGAATGAAAAAGTGAGCAGGCGGTGAAACCCGCAAGGGCGAGAGCTTGACACCTGCTCTTGCTGTCTTGGGTTGGGGAGTCTCCCTCGCTGACCCTGTGTGCCTTTTCTGAATTTTATCAGCTCATTGAGTCATCGGCGTAAGACATAATTGGTGTCCGGTGAGCTGTGACACCTCTGGTTAATGGGGTGAACGTGTATCTATGTATTCAAAGTCCAGGTGATGTCTATCTGGTACTAGTTTGCAAAAAGCTCAGAATGAGCGCCTGGCATTCGGCCCGTGCGCGCACGTGTGTGTGGCTGGGACTGTGATTGGCTGTTTGAGTCTCTAACCCCACCTCTTTGCAATAAAATATCCCCACATAACAGACTTTCTTATTTTGTGAGAGTAAATCCCCCCCCACCCCAACAAAAAATGCAGGAAGGCAACAGTGTCAATGTTAATAGTGCCTTACCATTCAATGTGTGTTTATGTACCAGGAAAGTGATAGTGAGGAGTCTTGAAGGACACCAGCAATGATACTGGATAGTTATTCGACTACCGGATCTCATTGATGTTCTGGAAGGGAGGCATCTCTGGATCCATAACAATGTTCTAAAGCTTGAGTGGAAAGAACGGGTTACCGTCATGAGAATGTGCGTCACAGTCGCCCAAAACTGTGACAACCCCTTTTATTGCTGTACTTGTCAATTCTGGTAATTTAGGGCATCAGTGGCGAATGAAATTAGTTCTCTGAGTCTGTTCTGGGAGGTGGACTGCATTCATTTCAGTGACAGATAAGATGACTTGTCCTCATCTCTGCTCTCCTCTGCTACAGAAACTCTTGCAGGAAAATCAATTTTGTTTTTACTCATTGGGTGTGATCGCATGCTCCACGCTGTCTAAGAAGCTCTGACTATGGTTCAGATAAAACCCATTTTGATCCATCCAGTGCTCTTCTGTACCCATTTGCCCTATGCGGGGTCAAAGGGGGTCTGGAGTCTGTCCTGGAAGCTGAGGGCACGAGGCAGATTTTATCCCAGTATGGGGTGCCAGCCCATTTCAGGGCACACTCACAATTTGGCAACCAGAGCACCTGGAGGAAACCCTATAGACAACAAAGGGAGATCATGCAAACTCCACACACACGGATCCACAACAGAGACTCAAACCCTGGTCCTACAGGTATAAGGTAACAGTGCTAATCACTGCACCACCCTGCCACCCGTAAAGCTCATCTCCATATAGAAATGTGGAAGAAAATGCTGATTATGACAGCGATAAAATCCAACCTGCTACGATGTCTCTTCGGTCATTCAAACAGCTTTGACCCTCAAATTCACTTTTTGATGATTTGATTGCATTGATGGTTCGTCCTTTTAAATGATGATCAGGATTCTTTCTTTCAGTCCTTGAGTTAAGTGGACAGAGGCACTTTCCAATCACTCATGACCCTCAAAACTACTATCAAATATTATTTCAAGAGATGGGTAGTTCAGGTCCAGAAAGTAAAAATCCAGACCAAGATTTTGTTTCAACCAACCAGTTTATATTATATTATATTATATTATATTATATTATATTATATTATATTATATTATATTATAAGGAGTCACGGTTACACAGTACTCAGCTGGTTGGCCGAAACAAAATCTTGGTCTGGATTTTTACTTTCTGGACATGAACTATCCAGTATGGTTATATCAGAGTATTAATGCACATTTAATTAGGCCTCAGCCATTCCTAAAGAATATGGTGCCTTTGGGGTCCCATGTGGGGTACCAGTGGAAATATAAGCACTGTAAATGTAATATGTGAAGGCTTACAGTCATCGTGTCCCATGAGGCAGAACAAAGCCCCTCCCATACAGCTTGACAGGCGACATAATTAAAGAGGCATCTTCAGAGCACGAGCAAGTGGGTCAAACCACATTTGTTACTCCATTAAATACGCAAAATAAAGTTAACATCTGCCAAAAGAATTCCGTATTACTATACTATGTAATAGCGCTCTGATAACACGTTTCAATATGGCAGTGTTTCTCAACATTAAGCAGGGGGTGACAGCGAGTAGAAAATGCTACTTGATCTCCCCGTCACTCAGCCATTGTGCTGTTTTAATGGATATTGCTAGAACGCTCCGTCACGCTCTTTTTATAGAAATCCAATTTCCCAGCATTCATGTAGAAATGGATTGATTTCTGCATTGTTAATCCCTAGCACACTTGTCTGAGATATGGTAGTTCCACTTATTTTGATGATAGATTTAACAAATGTCCTACATTTTCTATTCTGATTCGCTCTTATTAATCTTTGAGCAAATTGAAAATATATTTAACTTACCTCATTTTTCATTCTTTATTGACAGGACCGCAATAAGAATGTGTCAGAATGCCACGTTTGTTTCCGAAGAAAATATATTCATTATGAAAATATTACGTTTTATTGGTGTTTTTTTTGATGCAATCTAGGAATAAAAGTAAACGTCGTAATTGGCACATGCACGCGACTTTTTGTTACCTCTAATGGTAGAGATTTCCAGAATAAATGATCCTTGGATCACTGATTGATGGGATTTGGTCAGCCATTGTCGTCTTTTAAATAGTTTTGAAAATGGGAATGTGATTGGAATGTGGAAACAGATATTCATTCCATTACAGATGATTAGCTCAGCGTGGATTTTACTTAAGAAAATCACTTTTTTAAGCTGGGCAAACTGGAGATGTACAAATTCCAGCCCTATCAATAACTATGAAAATGGTTGGGTGTGTGTTAACTCACAGGTATAATGTTTTCTAAGATACAGATGTGTATCCTTACAAATATCCATTGTCTTTACAATCTAAGAGGACATAATTCTATCCCTTTTTTTAAATAATGAGCAGTATGCTTATTTATAAACATTATAAACATGCCAAGTTTTATGCATTTAATTACAATGCAGCACAAACATTTTAAAGACACCAGCACCACTGCTCACTCTATCTTTATTATCAGATCTATAAATTAGCATGTTTCCATTCGGAGGATTAAATGGGGGGGGGGGGGCTTAAATATTAATGGCATGCTGATTATTCGGTATTCAACAGCAGCCTGGTTCAGATGACCTTCCCTGGCCTTAAACCAGAATTGAATGGGAAGCAATCCTCATCTGAAGATAGGCCGGGAGTTAGGGGGTCACTCAGATTGCATTTTTAATATCTCGTTAACGTAGCATGAGGTGAGATCGAGTGGGGTGAGGTAAAGATGCAGCCGCAGACTTGCCCGCATCCGCACTCACTGGCTCACTAGCGACCACAGTTTACACTTGGCTTTAATTAAAACAGGCTTGGTTTCTGTGTTCCCTATAAGGTTGGTTTGCCAGGGGATGGACAGCCAGGCGACCTTGGACCCAGAGACGTATTTTCTCCTCCCTCCTGGAGAGTTTTTTGTTTTCTCTCCTCCATTGTCTTCTGGTTTTCTTCCCTCCTCTCTTCCATCCTCCCCGTTTCGCACACCCTTCTGTATTTTATATAAATGACGCAGTAATGTATTGCCACACAGTCTTGTCAAGTGCTGTGGGAACGAGACTATTATGAAAAGTGAATTGAATTGAATTGATGCTCCGCATTTCATCCACTTTAGCGTCTCGCTCTTGCACACGTGTGCACGTGCCCCTACCAGCGTGCCACACGTGTGACCCGTGCGGCGCTGCATTAAATCCAGATGAATAAACAAGAACAAGAACAATCTGTTACATAAAGTTATCCATGCAAGACAGTTAATCTCACGTGGCCCAGACACCCGGCAGGCTGAAATGGACAATAACTGAGAACTGGACCATTTGAATTATAGGAACAAAAGAGCGTGGTGACTTTGAGGAATGGGCTCCTTCTGTTTTTTTTTGCACTCGTGCTATCTCACCTTTCAGAAAACACACACTCCGGATGAGTGCATGGGATCTCTGCCCATTATTCTTGTTCCCATCCTGGTGAGTCGTTTATCACGTTCATTCGCCCGCTTGGTGCCAGAAGGTGCCAACACATGGACTGAACACTTAAAATGGACGCTCCTTTCATGAGCCTCTCCCTGCTTGGATGGTGGCAGCTATGTTGGGCATCTTTGGGCGTGCCCTAATTTGGTGTCCCGCTTCATTTCGGTACCATGCAACTTTTCATGGGCTCCCAAGCAAAGAGACAGTAACTAGCAGATGAATTACAGCCCAGTCCTTAAATAAAGTACAGTCCCTAACTGAGTATCATTAATATTAACTTGAAAAATTCAAGAACATAAGAAGTGTGGCGATAAAAGTAAAGCTGGATGCACACCAGTCCGACGACGAAAAGCAAGCTCCAACCGTGGCCAAAGAATGATCGGCTCCCGTCATTTGTGCAAGTTTGCGCTGAGACACACTGGCACCGCTAAAGGTGACGGCTGACATATACGGCCCAATCAGAGAGCGCAGTTTCACTGATTAGCATTGACGTTGATTCAACATGCTAAATCAGCCAAAACAACACCGATGAGGACCAATCCTGTCGACCGGTGCCACGCACACCGGGGCAACAACTAATCACCGACCGCCAAAAAATCAGCTTGGTGTGTTCCAAGCTTAATGATCCATTTTTGACCACTCTTAGTATAACAAGAAGACACTGGAACATTCCGTAAAATACCATAGAAGGTCACTGATGTTATGGACTATGGACTCTGTATTTCTTTTAGTTCTGTATAAACACTTTGCTCAGGGTAGGTAGGTTCGCTCAACGGCAGACATTTAATTTCCTTCAAAACAACCATGACATTTAAAAAGGCTTTGAACAAGTTGGGGAGGGATGGGAAGGGGGCAGAGGACCATTTGACCCACATCACAGAAACCAGGGATGTAATACCTTCTCCACCCATCCCCGAAGTCCCTCAGCATGTTAATGTCGCCTTCATTTGATGTGAAATGGTAGCTTTGTTTTGGTGGGTGGCGCAGCTAATTGAAAACTTAGCTTGTTAATTAGCGGATTAGCGGAACCCTGTTCACCGCCACCTTGCATTTCGTGGCTGTGAATATTGCTGCCTCCCATCGCCTGGGCTTTTCTGCACCATGAGGGATCCCCACTCTTTGATGCAGACGGGAGAACAGAGCGTTAAAGCACACAGAAGAGTGTCTTTGTAAGGGGGCCTGAAATGGAGCACGCTGACCTCTATAAAACCTCTATATGATTTTCTAATCATCTACTATGTTGTACTCCGCCAGCGAAACCCGACTCTCATAATGTTCGTCAACCAACTGAACCCTTCAGGTGCAACCAGGCCATCCCTAAGGTTGGATCTCCGGAACAATTGCAAAAAGACTCGGTTTGATAAATGCAGATCAAAACAAGGATATTTTTTTGCAGACTAAAACAGGCTAATAAATAATGCATCAGATCAGTAAGTATTATGCACACAAATGCCATGCATCTCAAATCACTTGCATATTAAAGCATGCATGACTGTTGCAGAAGGCAGGGCCTATTGCAATGTAGATTTGACAGGTGTATGAAGCAGTCATCGCAGTTTTTCGGCTCCTACATTGGAAGTTTAAGAACCTCATTTCCATGTAAATGACTATTAAATGGGAAGCAGAACACCACTAGTGCATTCTGGGTCGGATATCCAGCCTGAAAGATTCACAAGTCCCACCGTCCACAACAAACCAAACCATGAACTTCCATGCCCTTCCACGTGACCTGGACGCACCTGAAACATTTCAAACCTTCAAAACACACGTTTCCCCTAAATTTCCATTTCTATTTTTGTCTTATGGAGATTTAAGCAGAACACCCCCCCCACCACCACCACCACCACCTTTGATCTATGAATACCGTGTGGTGAGGTGTCCGTAGCATGTGCCATGATGAAAGCTGGATCAAAGGCCAGTTGTAGTTAATTGTGCGGATTCTAAAAGACAGGATGCCCATTGGGACTCCAATGGGACTTTCAATGAAAATGATAAGGACACCCTGTGTTATGCTTTGTAGGCCTATTCCTCCATTGTGTAATGGTTCTAACTGAGTCTAGGCCATACATCTGCTCTTCTGCTAATGATCTACAGGAGAACCAATGACACACAAGCACTCGCAGCTGGACAAATAACCATCATCATCATTATCAGTTTTTGCTCAGGGGAAGACTGCAGTTACATGATTAAAATATGCTGGTTATTAATATTTTAATTACCATCCAGTCTAGTGCCTAAAAATGGGGGCCTATTACTCTTTTCTTGTGAAAATGGCCACTAGCCGCCTGACCGTCATTTGACAGAAGAAAAATAAAACCTTAATGAGCTCAGATTAGATCCTGCTTTTGTTGCCCAAGATGAGTTCTCTCACCAGAGGCTGACTTGCCCAGACCCTTCCCCGTAGGGCTGACTCAGGCCCTAGAAACATGCCCTTGACCTGGACAGCTGAGAGTGATTAGTCTGTAGGAGGTCCTCACTTACCCAGCTCCAGAATCATCACTGGACGGGCCAGCTGCCACTGACTTCTATGAGAATGCGGTTGGAGTCAAAAAAAAATCTGACAGCAAGTTAGTCTGAGAATCACAGCAATAAGAACAGAACCTACCTCTTCCATAAAACATTTCTACTATTCTTCCTTCTGCTCAAAACTATTCCTGTTGTGACGATTGGATTTTTCTCATCCAAAATCGACCACCACCAAAACCACTACCACAACAACCATTCTCGACAATAAGAATAGACATTATGATACTCAAATTTCAAAATATGGTTTTATAACTCATTGCTATACAATGTTGTGTTCTCTGTTGACACAAAGAGCCTCGAATTCAAATATCTGTCAGCAGAGGGAAAGATTAATCATTGAGTTAGCTGTCAAAGACCAACAGTCTGAACGCCGACCTTCTGCACCTTGCAGAAAATAACCATCTATCTGAATCCAGGATGATAATGGATTATTGAACCCAAATAGAGCTGACTCTCTGTTGTTTAGATTATAGTTATAATTTAACTCTTCTCTTCAACTTTACATTAATTCATTGGCATATATAGTTTCTAAACTAAATAATAATCTTTGTTATTATGTTAGTGTGGGGATATTTGCATATAATTTCTGTTTACCGAATGGCAGAACTGTGGAATTTGACATGGGGCACTTTCCTTAGAACCTGCTGTTTGTGGCAAAAGAAAAAAAACATCTCGCCTTCTCTCATCTTCTGACTGCTTTTCCTGGTGAGGGTCGCAGTGGCAGCATGCTGAGTAGGTAAGACTATTTTTCCAAGTGAGTCATCCAGGTGGCATCCTCATAATGTCCAAACCACCTTTGCTCATTCCTCTCTATCTGCAGGAGCAGCGGCTTTTTTCTGACATCTCTCTGGACCTCCAAACTCCTCACTCCATCAGCATCAGCAGCCCTGCAGAGAAACGTCACGACCTTGTTCTTACAGCTGAAGACCATAGGTGAGGGGAGGGAAGTGGACTGACTGATCACCATGGACCTACGTAGTCCTGGAAAAATGCAGTCACAGCACTGCGTGCCCCTGACCTCAGCACATGGGTAAAGTTTTTTCTGGACGTGCGAGTTGAATTTCTCTTGCACAGAAGCTTCAGCCAGATGTTTCCAGCAAACCTTGACTGCCCGTCTTAGTCATCTTGGCCCATCTCACCATCTTCATATACAGCAAATCCAACCCACTACCCAATGGTGTTCAGTTCTGCCCTTCTCTTAACCCTTGTCCAAAACATACTACATCGAGTCACATGACACGACCACAAAAACTATCATTAGCCTCCTTGGGTGCTCTGGCCCCACAAACACTTTCTGTAAGAACATCCAAGGGTTGCACAGAAGTCCACCCATCCATCCATCCATTTTCCAAACTGCTTATCCTTCAGGGTCGCAGGGGGTCCGGAGTCTACCCCGGAAGCTACGGGCACGAGGCAGGGAACAGCCCAGGACGGGAGGCCAGCCCATCACAGGGCACACTCACACACTCACACACCATTTACTCACATTTGCACACCTATGGGCAATTTAGTATATGCAAATAGCCTCAGCATGTCTTTGGACTGTGGGGGGAAACATGGGGAGAACATGAGGAGAACATGGGGAGAACATGAGGAAAACATGGGGAGAACATGAGGAGAACATGCAAACTCCACACACATGTGACCCAGGCGGAGACTCGAACCAGGGTCCCAGAGGTGTGAGGCAGCAGGTTTAATTTTGGGAGGTAATTCTACCCAATCATGGCCCTTCAGATATATCCATTTTTACCCACCTGCCAGTAGAAGCACAGAGTGCATGAGTAGTACCATTCAGTGGTGGTTCTCAACCTTTTTTTACACTACGACCTAATTTTTGCTATGCCAATTCAGTCGCAACCCTACGTCAAGTATAGCTTTAAATTAATGCTATGATCAATTTATGCCAATCAATACCTATCGCACAAATCTGATTGGATGTGCTAGTGAATTTTAAATTAAGCATCTGTGGTTTGGCTTCCTGGATTAGTTGAGTGTTCACTAGTTTTGCACTAAGCAGTTGCAGACCCAAGACCTGTTTATAGACCTAAAGGTTAATTCTAGGATTGGGGCTAGGAAATCTGATCGTGGATCAGCATAGGAACTTCCTGGTTTTAAAATGCTTACATTTCCAGCTCTGCCTCATGACCCTTTCAGAACTTGCCGTGACCCAAAGTTGGGTCGTGACCCATGTGTTGAGAATTGCTGATTTAGTACACCTCAACCACTCTCTCTAAGAAGGCCATGTACTCCGAAATACATGCTTACATACAAATAGTCAATCAAGCTAAGTCCTACCAGAGGCTTAGGCTCAAGTTCTGTGAATCATTAAGACACACAAACCCGTCCAACTGGTCATGGTTCTTGGAAGAGTAAAAGTAACATGTAAGACTGATTATAATCAGAATGTGGTCCCACTCACCTTCAACCGAGCTCTGCTTTGATACATACAGTAAGCAGTCAATTCTTCATACTGACTGTTGTGTCCCTGGGGGTAAAACACTGATTAAATAAAAGAACAAGTTTACACCAGTTTACACCGGTATATGAAGTGATTACATATAGATTGCCTAAATCTCATAAGCCTCCCCAATCACCAGAAGGCAAAGTATTATGGACATGATCGCTGTCCAGTAATACCAGTTTCTGATAGGTACTACTAACTGTTAATCTCCCAGTGGAGGGGCGGGGGGACTGGAGGCTGCAATGGTCTGCAGTGCAAATGTGGTTAATAATGTGTGGCAGATGTAACCCATTACAAGGAAATGCTCATGTAGCCCAAATTTTGGACTTAGGGTCGGGTTAGGTGGTGTTCTCAAAATGTTCTGGTCCATTGATACATTAATAAATAAATAACACAACCAGAGTGACATTAAGAAACATCACATGCATAATTGCATGACATGTCTCCAAGCTTATGTTGTTCTTGCTCATTTGACCTGCAATTTAAAGAAGGGAACTGCAGGCCTGTCATCACAGTGATACAGAACTTGCTCTCACATTTATCCTCCAATCAGCAAGCAGACAGTGAGAAAGACATGCAAAGGACTTGTGTTTTTTTTCATGGAAAAATAATTTACAATGTTTATGCTGCATATATTTCATGCAGATGTGAGATCTATTTATATGCACATAAAACCAGTGCTTTTTTTGGAAAGTAAAAGGTGCTGTGTACTAATAATTTATCTGTGTTTCTGGTCAGGTCTTTTAATGACGAGTAACAGACTACCCTATTTTGTGATAATATCAGCATAATTTTCCTAATAAGAAAAACACTTAGCATACAAAAAAATGTATTCTGTTATTTCCTAAATGATTTATTTTAAGGTTTTCGAAGGGATAAATATTAAGTATAAGTAATTCCTAAAAGGGATTCAGTAGGAACCATCACCAAAAAAACACTGCATAAAACTTTAGTAGATTCATTTGTGGATTTTGATTTAGTTTATTTTTGTCTGCGTTTGAAAAGCTATTGTGAAGTCTTTTTACGGCAAAGTTTAATGTCTTTGGTGAATCAAACCAAGGTACATTAATTCATTATTCATACAGGGTTCATACAGAACTCAAACTGCGTCTAAGAAGTAAATATTTTACGTGCTTCAGTGTTTTATTGTTACACAATAACATCCATGCTTATTGCCTTCTAATGATCTTGGTTAAGGCAGTAAAAAGGCACCTGAAAATTATTCCTGAAAAGGGCATCCGAATTTCACTGGGCCACCGATCTCCTACAATGCTCATATTAGAAATGGTTTACTTGGTCTTTAAGCCTGTTTCGTTTAGTTCATGCCACAATACTTTGTTTTTATTTACTTATTTTTCGGTGATAGCATCCTGACAATATTGTGACCGGACAATATGGTCATTTGACGAATTAATCTTAAATGTTTGTAAGCAAGTACAAATCACTGGACTATGAGTATTGTTTATACTAAACATCACAACAGCCTGCTCTTGCATAACACTCATACCTTATGCAGGACTCATGCAGGATTATTTGATCACCTAAAGCATCTGTAATCATCACAAAATAATGTCGGGTTCATGAAAAGTTGTCTTGAGGCTACTTTTTGAAAATACCTTTCTATGAATTAATGTTTCACTACAACTTTAAGAAACATTGAGCTTCTGATTTCTCTTTTACTGGCCAGATGGTTTATTTTCAACATCGAGCCAGCAGATTGAGTTTTTGCTCAGCAAGGCCATTTTCACGCTCTGAAACGTAAAGCCCTTGAAATTCATTCAAGTTTTGGGGACAAACGATGCATTTTCTCCCCTTGTCTGGGCCCAGCAGACGTAGAGCTGCTGAAGCGGATTCAGTGGTTTTTCGTCAGCTGGTAGGGAGACACAGAGAAGCAGGTCATGGGTACCCTAAATGGGTACTGGGCAGCTAGAGGGCATTTATTGAGGGATTGCTGGGACATTAGGAGGCTGCAAGGGTGAAAAAAAACAACGTGCAGCTAGGTTCTCATTTTTTTGATCTCGTCCCCCTATGACACGATTCCTCATGGTCCATGAACAGAAAGGCAACCACCTAAATAGGCATTTGGCAGCCTTGATGCCCCGTGTGATTGGACAGTCATGATTTATCTGCAGCCCAATGTATTTATCATGGAGGTACGTGTGTGTGAGGAGGCAGTACGGGGGAGGCTTCGGCTGGACTTCCTTCACACGTCCCCGGGATTCGGTCGCAACCTTGCGACTCCAGATCCTGGCTGGGGCTTCTACACAATGATGGGGGGGCGGGGGTCGCTGTTGGAGATGAAACCAAACCCTAACCCTAACACTAACCCCTAACCCTAACCCTAACCCTAACCCTAAAACATGGTGACTTCACACCAGTGATAAAAAATGCATTATTTTAAACTGACATACTCAACCGATGGCTCAAAGTTATTAGGTAATACAATATTTGGTATTTGTGCAAAATTCACCTAGTTAAATAAACTGACAATATGTGGGGAACCAAGAGTGTGTGGGAAGAACTAAAGAATTTTTACAGAACCTACTGAAAAAGACTTTCACAAAAGACTCAACCCCCCATACTATGCTATGCCCCCCAGGTCTTCCAAACATCAGTGACGTCAAACTCAAAATACTTTTCTGAAAGGCTTCGATTCATTTCAGGCAGAGGTTTCGAAGCATTATTCCGAAGACTGTGTCAAAAATGGAGATGTGACACAGCTTTGCTGATACAGGTTTCGCTACATTGTATTGTTTTCAAGTCTTTCAAATTGCTTCACTTCTGTATAGGACCGGAACATCCATCTCCTAACCACTTATCCTGCTCAGGGACACAGGGGGTTCAGAACATGTTGACCCAAAAAAGACCTTGAAATAAAAGGTACAAAATTATAACCCACATCCCCTGTGTGTGATTGGCTGATACTGGGCTTTGAAAACTGTTTTCAAAGTTCTAAAAAGCCTGTGTAAACCTCAGCTCTTTGAGAGGTCTTGCCTCACTCTTCCAAGGGTCTCGCACCAAGGCGTGTTATTACTGTAATCTGTCTCAGTGTATTTAACCACTGAGCAATTAGATAACAGACACCAAATGCGACAGCATCGAATCAACGTTTACTGAATATATCTTTAAATCCGCCACAGGAATTTTTGTTTTGTTGAACACCATTTGGCCACCAGGTGTCACTGTGATGCAATGTGTAGAACGTATTGAAAGATCTTTTTCATTGTTCAATTGTTTTAATTGTTTAATTGTTTTAATCTCTCACAAACCTCATTTCTGTCAGCACTAACAAATATACAAGCATTTTAACGAAAACTAACCAATAGCATTAAAATTCATCCCCATTTCTACACAGCTGAAAAGATCAATTGCATTCAAACACATTTCCCACACACCTGACTGAATACTAATACTGTATTATCTGACTAGTCACATGGCATGTACGCCTTCTTGATTGAAAACATTGAATTGCCACTTACTGGTTGTGTACGAAATGTGTACAAATTATACCCATAGATACTTAGATAGTTACATTGTCTTCCCACACCAACAATGAACATTACACACATGCAAAACAACTTTACAGGACGTAACCTTACAGTCACTGTGCAAGGGGGTGTCTCCCATTACAATTAAGAAAAATCCTTTTATCTGCCAGATGGCTTGGGAATATCTATGGATCCCCCAGAATGAAGGACACAATGTACTGTTGCAATATTGATTTTGAAGAACTACATAAACACACTAGATATTAACATGTCATAAAGCTTTTCTATTGCGTTTGTTTGTATATAACAACAATTCAGGGTTGGGGCCATTCCAGAATGCATTCATCAATTCCAATCCAAATCAGGAAATGGAACTGGAGTTAGAATTTATATCTCCCTGAAAATTGAATTCAGTTCCAATTTGGTTCCTGATCGTTTCTTTTTCCAATCCCAACTCCAGTTCCATTTCCTGATTTGGATGCATTCTGGAATGGCCCCAACCCTGCAACAATTGCATCTTGCAATTTATTCAAACTAGATTAAAAAATAAATAAATAAATAAATATGAATGTATAGAATGTATATGCATATGAATATTAGAATGTATTTTTTTTAATGGTGGTTTTCGTGAGTAGGGTGGCATGGTGGTGCAGTGGGTACCACTGTCACCTCACACCTCTGGGATCTGGGTTCGAGTCTCTGCCAGGATTCTGTGCGTGTGGAGTTTGCATGTTCTCCTGGTGCCGTTATGGGGTTAAACTAACAGAGAATAAAACCACAACTAATATTTTTACTGAGATTATCTTATTCTGTCAAGCAGTTGTTCGAACAGAGATCAGAGTTCTGACATAGACATTCAGCTCATGAAGACTGATTATTTGTGGTCAGGTCACACAATCCATTCACTCAGACTCGTATTCAGATTCTCAAGATCAGTTTGTCATTAAAGGAAACTGACTTTCTGACTCGTTTTCTGAAGATCTGATCTTTGCTGGGAACTGTTGCTCGTTCATTTTCTGAAGTTACACTTGAATGTGGCACAGAATGAGATACAATCAGCATCAGACTCTGATACACTGCAAATCCCCAGGAAGCATTTGTGAAGTCATTACGCTCTCATAATACTCAGATAAAACGTAATTAGATGCTCCAAACTTTTTAGCTGAGCTGCCATTGCCTGTAGCAAGTGCACTTTGTCTTGCACGGGATGTTTGGCTGAGTTACTGTCTCGAGAGACGATCCCTGGGTGATTGAACAACCCCTCCACTAGCATCATGCAGTGTGTGATTAGGGTCAATCCCGTCCACAGGGGTCTATTTTCAGCGCTGCAACAACCTTGTAGGTTCTCATAGTCCAGCTTAGCCGTGGATCTTCAGTATCTCTGAGCCCATTTAACGAGGATTTTAGAAAAGGACTCCATTGATTTTTGAAAATGGACTTTGAGCACAGGATCAGAACATCCACCTCACATGAATATAAATATACAGCTTCCACAGACCTGTGCTGGCTTAGAGGATAAAAGACAGATGCGTGGATAAATGTGTAACGACGTGTTCAGCTGTTGTGCAATCTCGCCATTAAATGTCACTTTCGGTTCACGGAGCATCAAGGACACCTTTAGCGGCCTCTTTGCATTCATAGTGCTCTTGAGCATCTTTCATTCCATCCTCGGCAAGATCTCTCCATTATAAAGATTGTGCCGTGTGTCTCCATTCGCAGAGAAATCTTTACAAAAGTGGGAAATACTGCTGGATGAGGAACAGGTGGGAAAATAACAAGGGTGGTCAAGTCTGGTCCCGTAGAAGCATCTAGTGACCACCAGGGTCCTAATATCCAGGCAGATCAACTTATATCCCGAAGGACAGGAGGTCTCTTTGCATCCAAACACCACACTAAACAAAGGGTATCTCAAAGAGACGCTGAGCCTCAATGATTTAAGTATTTACTGTAGGTCGTTACTGCTTTTTGAAACAAAGATCAAGATCATTTAAACTCAAACCCATAACAATTATTTATTCAATCTACTGCCCTATAACGAATTCCCTCTGTGTGCGTATGGGTGCTAACACGTGCATGTTCATGTCTGTGTGTTTGTCCGTCCTTTAGCTCGTGTGGGCAGGTCTGTATCCCTCAAGAGAATATCGCAACACAAGAGTCCCTGCACTGCTGGGGAATTTGCACAGTCAACCCAGTTGCCCCTGAGTGAAGCAAGGGCTTGAAAATTAAGGAGTCACCTCCATGTCAAACCTCAGTGGTCTTATGCAACCATAATTTATGTACACGATATAAAAACTAGATAGCCATTCATCTCAACAGCTCGTGCGTGCTTTTCCAGGATGATTACTATCAAGGAGGATCTCAAATGGTGCAGAGGTTCACAGCAACTCCTGTTTTAAATACCCAATTTGCCTTTCCTTCCAGCTGATAGTCCGACATCGTAAATCCAAATGATGGCCGGACAATATTTAAATTTCACGGGAGTTCTTCCATAATAAAAACGTCAATGTGTTTCAAGGTGTTTGTAGCTCATTAGGGCAAGCTACATGCGGCATATCCTACATTTTATTGGAGTGGGTCCAACATCTCCCAGATTACATTAATAAATCTTTATTGAAAGTCTCCAAACGGACATAGTGATGTCGTTAGTTCAGACAGACATGCAAAACATAGTTCTATACAGAAGTGTACTTTTAGCAGCTTCATTAGCTTATAAAGGATCGTTAAAATCCTTCGTGTAAATTAGCATAGATAAGCATGCCAACCCAACCCTGCTTAGAGGACATATCTAATATTCCCACATCAACACCCTTAGCTACTTTCTTGGATGGCTGCACTGTCGTGTCCGTGCACAGAGCCACTATGAATCCTTACTTTAGTCTTATGATAACAATCACCTCCTTTATCTCCCATCTCCCACTTGTAATGTTGGCCAGACTATGGTTGTTCTCCCACTTTTAAATTCTAAATAAGTATTCAAGATTCAAGATTCGAGAGGGTTTATTCATCACATACACAGTCTTACATATACAACATGCAGTGAAATGTGACCCTGGTCTCTCCGAGCAGCTGTGCATGATAAGAGAATAATAAAATATATAAAAATAACAATATAAAATAAAAAATATATGAAATATGTTCAGATGTGCATAATCTATACATAAGTGATAATATAAAAGTGATTGTGCTGTGTAATATAATGCAATGTGCAAGAGACCTGAGAAATGTACTGACAATTTGGACAGTATGAACTGAATGTAAACAGTACTCATAGGATTATGGGTATTCATACAGTATATCAAGAATCCAAGTACTTTTTAATTTTTACTATAAAATTATTTTTAAAAAAAATTCTGTTGCCGTTTCCTTGAGTATATACACACATGTATGCATGATAATTTGAACAGCATACATTATATAACTGTATTTAATATGTATACCTTAATGAACTGATTATCACAACATGTTGAGATCATTGTAAACCATCTCTTATGTGAATATAGTATATACTGATCCTGGGTTATGATGGTCCAATGTTACGATATTTCGATTTTATGATGGGTATGATTATTCAATAAATGACATGAGATATTCAGCACTTCCCAACTGTAGGCTAATGTAAGTGTTCTAAGCATGTTTTAAGGTCGGCTAGGCTAGGTTATGAGGTTTGTTATGTTAGGGAACTGTATTACAAATGCATTTTCACCTTACGATATTTTGCCTAACCATAGGTTTAAGGGAATGTAACCCCATCATAACCTGGGAACATCTGTAGTAATATACACGTGTATGAAAAATCGCTATATATGTGACATATTCATTAATATCCATTATTTACATCCATTATCATATATATCATGTGAATGGCTTTATTTAGAGATGTTAAAAATCATAGCATGCTGTCTCAACAGCTGTGACAGAAAACCTATTTTTGGTGGAGAAAGATAAAAGGAAGCAAATATCATATTAGTAAAAAAATAAAAAATAACATGAAACGTTCAGAAGGTGAAATATGTCGGTATTTGAAGGGGTTCTCTTTCATTTGTCAACAGTCTATCAAATGGTCCTGGCACTGTTTCGTCTGCCTCGCTTGCTGATGATCGGCACCCTGGGAACTGACCAGATCCACGGCTCATGGTTTTATGGATAGCGACTCAAAAGTAAACAAATGGAACAAAACAGAATGTAAACAAATGGAACAGAACTACAAAATGGAATGGCCGAAGAAACAGCATATTATTATAGGGATCTTTCAGATACATGTTATTGATTCCAGAGGGGAAGTTCCTATGGAGATCAAAGACAAGGAAACTGCCACAGCCTGAAGCAGTGAGACAGGAGATATGAGGCTTCAAAATTCACGTTTTCACATTTTGGTTCCTGCTTATTTCCACTGGGTTATAATACCAGGTCATCTTTCCCATCACTGTCACCCTCTGCCATCATTTGAAACTGTTGGCTCTTCCATCTTTCCTCAAAGAAAATCCAGTCTTCCTTGAATCTTTTGCCAATTGCTGTCAACCAAAAAGAGCAAACAGCATTTTTCCCCCCTCATGCTACCCTGATTTTCAGGTAAATAAGTGGAAAATTAACAGTTACAGTATGGATGTTTCAGAGTCAATGCATGTACAGGTCTGATTTTAGATGGTATGTTAAGACTCCAGTCCTCTAATTCATACCCATTAGCAGCTGTGCTTCTAATTGAAATGGGATCATAACTTCGGCCACATCCCTTTGAAAAAGCAGGGAAAATATCATTTGAAAAAGTGACAGTTTATTTCCAGTTGTTTTATTAGAATGAATAAGCAGATGTTACAATATGCCCACAGAGAAATGTTATTCTGGGACAGATGTTTCTGCATCAAATTGCTGCTCCAATTGGTTTGTTTTCCCCAGTGCTCGCTAATGTTTTTTTAAAAGCCTGCCTGAAAGGAGCCCACACATGAAGATGTGAGGAGAACATGTCACTTGGTACCTTCCCTGCGGTGCCACGAACTCAACAGCGATGGGCTGAAGTCATCAGTTTGTGACACATTAGCAAAAGCACGGGTGGCCCTCCAAACTCGCCAAAAAGCATCGCAAAGTGCCTGCAACAGAGAGGTAACCCGGCAACCGCTTCAGCTTGATCTGTTCCATTTTGTGATGTCAGCGCTTGACAGCGGCAGACGGCTGCCTCCTCGCTGACACGGCCTGTCAGAACCGTCCCCTGAGAGCATGAGCGCCATCTGGCTGTGGGAGCGACCCGTGACAGCTCGGCTGTTATGGCTTGTAAAGCAGACACATTGATTGGGGCAAAGCTGTACAACAGGCAGTGGCCTACAAGAAGGCTCATACAGGTGGGGCTAAACTTACCAGAGATGTTAATGTCTGGATTACCTGTGCAGTCTTACTCTGATTCTGTACCTGTGTTCTCTTCACCTGTATGTGTAGCTCGTAAATTTGATAGATAGATAGATGGATGGATGGATGGATGGATGGATGACATGGCTTTCAGAGAAATACTTCGCCCCAGAGCACCTTGCTAAGGCTTAGCAGTACAATTTTAAGCAGTGCATTTTATTCGACTATAAAACAGGCTTCTTAGATGTTCAGCTCTTACGTAGTGTCAGGGTTACAGCTGCATTCGGTAGAGCAGATCTCACAGGGCTTTCTTGTGGATGCTCACAGTTCAGGTGTCACTCTGATCAAACAAAAACAAGGGATGGAGTCAGAGGTGAGGACACATGAGAGGGGGTTAGCCAGCCCGGTATCGATCCCCGCTCCATCAGGGTGCATTTCCTGAGTCTGAATTCAAACCATGGACCTAGGAATGTAAAAATGCTAAAAATTATACTGAGATAAAATGCCCCTCTCATGTATGACTATCGATAACTTTATAGGAATGTCGGTTCTTCAAAGACTTAAAGTTTTGGGCTGTGAATTGTCAGACGATTCTCTGTATTGCCTTCATCTACTGTAGCATAAAATATTGCTTGACTCTATGTCTCTGTCTATCATTTCACCATATCTTGCAGCCCTAAAAGTTCTGTTTCTTCGTTTCACCTTTTCAGTATTGTGTGACGTGTTACTGAAGTGTCAGTACTCAACGGCTCAGATTTTTTTCCCACGAACGAAAAGTAAAAAGGTGTGTTCGGAACTACCAAGAGTTCAGCTTTCATTTTCGTCTTTTTTTTCTTAAAAAAAAAGGAAATGAGAAGTGTTGAGACTGTTTGCTACCCATGAAATCTTCATGGAAGTCACTGCCAAACTATAAGTCCCAGGATTCACAGTCTGGCCGCTAGAATTTAGATTTAGGACAACCCTTTTTGGGCTACAAAGTTTACTATTTTCTCTGCCTCTTGACTGCAAGGAGGAAAGGCTTTCATCTGAAACCATCAGCACAGTGACAGTGAGAGTGCCCCATTAATAATCATAAACTACGCTTCCATCCATCCATCCATCCATCCATCCATCCATACATCCAACTGTTTATATTGGTCAGGGTCAAGGAGGGGCCTGCTGACTCTCCCAGACAGCACAGGGCACAAAGCTGGGGTACATCCTGGATTGTAAGTAATGATAAAATAGCACAGCATACAATTTTTATATTGAGGTAAAACTGGCTTCTTCTAGATGTATAAAAGTCAACTTGATTCAGCATCTATGTCTGATATTTGACCTTTTGGCCTTTATGATATAATGTGATTTATTAATTCGGTGTGCTTTGAACTATCAACAATACCAGACAGAATCCACAATGCTACTAATAGCCACTTTATATTGATAATCTGAGTTGCAGGGGAATTTGGTGTTAATGTAGTAATGTAAGGCTAATGAAACAGATTTCATTCCCAGATTGGGTACGAATAACATGACACTGTGTGGTTAATAGCAAAATTGTTTCGGTATTGTAGTCATCCGTCTGAAGGACACTGTGTAATATGAGTCGTTCCCACTAAGACGTTGCACCAACTGAGTTCAAGTTTTTTGTGTACTGTCTGTGCAAACAATAACCATTTTGTCTTATTAAAAACATTTTGACAGGCTTTTGTGAAACTAGGAAATATATACGTCAAAATATACCCTATCTCAATGTTCAATTATTATGAAGACATACGTGAAACCCAAGTAATTTAAGAAAAGCTATATCTGCTGGTCACACTGCCTTACACGAACTATTTCAAAAAGAAAATAAATCATTTCTCTGGCATTTATGGGATTCAGTGGCAATAAAGAACGACAGCTTCATTTAAATTAAATGCAGAGTTCTTCGCTAAGTCTTTTAGTCCCATAATTTAAACTATGCAGTCATTAAAGCAGAGTTGCACAGGTCAAGGGCAGCCTAGACTAAGACACCCGAACATCCAAACATAGCCATATAGCCTCTCCCACAAGTTTCACGCAAACTGACAGCAGCCCTAATCCTCCGCGAATGACGCGCATTGTCGCGCAAGCATCCCGGCCACGCCCACCAAGCCTGTCAGCTTTCACTAGGATTGGGGGCTATCTATTCTATTAAAAGTCATACCATCAAACCGTCCAGGGTATTATACCGCGATATTGCGGTATATGGCATTTTGAGAAACAGCGCCACTCCGGTATGTCCAGAAAATTATTACCATAATACCCCATTACCGTATTACCGCCTAAGCTGAAATCAGTCATGTCTAAGGGATGCCAGCAAATATCATACAGTTTTGGACCTGGAAGAATATGACGCTATAGAATTTTTTTTTTTTCATAAATGTGTACAATATGACATACGGTTGTTCGTAATCATTTTCCCTTCTGTATTACGTACGTTTTCTATTGAACACTTGCACACGATTACCGGTTCCGTAAATGTCTCTTCATGGGCATAAATATTAAAACAATGACTTAGAAATTAAAATAAATACATAACACTCATTACATTTTTATACGTCAAACACCACTCCTGCGCGCCATCATTAGCAATATCAAGCCTTGGGCTGTGGAAGGTAATTATAGAGGGATTGATGCAATCAGAAGTCTTTGCACTCTAAAGACAGCAGATGGAAACGTGTAGAGCACAAACATCAGCTCTGTCCTCTCTGCCAAATCACGTCTTGCAACTTGAAGAGATTTTAAGGATTAAACATTAATGCAGCGCAGGAATTATAGTCTCTATGAAAACCATGTGAAAAACAACGTGCTTCAATATTTGACGATACTGATAATTATTTAAAAGTGCAGACTTTAATAATTACGACAAAGAGAAATCAACACTTTAAATTTAAAACAGCTTTGATGGATTTGTATCTTTTTCCTTGTGTGACCCAAAATGTATTTTTAAGGAGAATAAGTCGCTACCCGCTCTTACACTGCCATCTTCTGTTGAAATAGCGTAATTACACCTTCCGTCTTGACTGAAAATTCTTCGTATGTTAAACGCATTTCGGTGTATTCATTTTATGCAAATAACTAACGAATATTTTAATGTAAAACAAAAGTAAATGGAAAAATATCAAAATGAGAGACAGCTTGAAGTGTGCGACAACAGTGCTACTAAAGATGTTTCAATGCATTGATACAGGGTCAACTTATACACTGAGTACCGTAGCAGTGTCATGCTGGCCAGCAGACCATCACATTTAACATGATTTGTTCAAGTCTTCGTTAGTGTGGAATTGGGATGACATCCAGCAAACTTTATATGTGCTCACAGGGTCGGGCAAGTCCATTCGCATTTATGTACAGTCCTTTCCAGATATGACACTAGGTACAGCATTCCTCTTCGTTCCTCGACTCCATCTATCCAATGGCGTCGCACAAACAACGTGTGCGGACAAACAATGCGTTCACGTTAATAATGCGTTGGGGATGTCATGCTTCAGAATATGCCGGTGTTCTGACGAGTTGAGCTGCCTATCTAGACGTGCTATAGAGCCTTTCTGCGCATGTGCAGTTCCACCGTTTTAGGATTAGGGTTAAATTTTAGGGGTTAGGGTTAAGGTAAGGGTTTTAGGGGGTTTTGTTGGGTTAGGGTTAGGGTAAGAATTAGGGTTAGGGCTATCGATTAGCACTACGGTAGCCTAACTCGACAAAGTAGCTCAACTCGACAGAACACCGGAACACTTCAATGGCAGTGAAGGCAAGACTAGGACTTCTAAAATAATGAATCTCTTCGAATTTTACTAGTTCACAATTTCATAAATTTTGCGCATTAGATTAGCCAATGGGTTACAAAAATTAAGGGGAAAAATACAAATTCACTAGACTTTTTGTCAATATCACTCGTCTTTAAAGAAGCTTTGTCGGACTTCATAATGAAGAATGACAGCACATGTCATGCTCATATGACATTAAATTCAAATTTTATTAGTCTTTTAAAAGACTTCCAGTGCTTTAATGTCTGGTATTCAATGGGCGACCTGTGCAGCAAACACACAAAGCTTGTGCTTTTGGTGTCGAAGATGGCGGAAAAAAAGTTACATATAGTTAATACTGGCGAAAAAAATTGTGTTGCCATGCTCTTAATGTGCTGTTCGAGAGGCCATAGGTGCATGTAGACATTCTTATATATGGTGCGAGCTATTCGAATTATCACAGTTCACAAAACAGTGTCGGTACTGAAATAAAATACTGTACTTAATGTGCAGATGCATAATTATGTACAACTATATTATTCTAGCTCTGTACTATATGTTACTAGAATTGCTGTTTGTAGGAATCATGCATATGTTCTCCCCTCAATGTTTTGCACTGTATTATTTACACGAGACGGCAATGTAAACTGGACAATGCAGCGACGTTACGGACCAAAATGCTGTTGCTACTGGTGATGCGTCTCTCCCAGACAAGCCCCTCCCACCGCAGGCGCCTCTGAATTCTGATTGGTTAGTTCCGCCGTATTTTGATTCGGCCGCAGGCGAACTGATCGATCGGATTAGCGGCGCGAGGCCTTAGGTGCTCTGCGGTGTGTCGCTGCTTCTTCGGTTTTTAAGATTTCAGTATAATTTTGTAACTGCTGCGTCTTCCTGTATATCGAGTTCAAGCGACCCGCTTGTTTTTCTGCTTTTTTCCTTTCGTTCAGGGACGCAGAAGATCCCATTAACGATGTCTTCTGAAGAGAGCAGAGCCGTGGGGATCCTCAGGGGGTTCAAACTGTATCCTTTGCGGGCGTCCCGGGTGTGAACAGACCGCGTCCGCCGGGCAGCGAAGCAGCCCTGCGGGGTGTTACGCCTGCTAGGCCGGGCGAGGGTTCCCTGGCGAGACGTTGTTCCTCGGACAGCTTTATGAACGGTGTAGTTGACCAGAGAAGCAGCATTTCGCTGGGTGAGGGTTAGCTATGTTAATTGAATACCTGCGAGTTTTATATGTGTAGTGGTGGGGACGGGGGGAGCTCATTCTGACAGCATGCATTACCCGTATCAACGCGATCGTTAGCACTTTGGAAGGATCCATGTTAGCAGCTTAGCTAATTAGCCTGGCCAAGTGGCTATCAAGAAGTGCAGATGTGGTCTTTTATTTCTAGATCTCTCATCTAACCAACGTCAGTGTTTGCGAGACTATAAACGGGTTACAAGCATTTTTTTTCTTAGTATTTTTAGTTAAATGATTTAAAGGTTGGTATTTACAGTTAGCAATATCCACAGTACAGCACTCGACTCTGCATGTGACTCCGAGTTTATTTGGGGCCTGTACGCCTCCAGCATCAGTGGTCTGGTACCGCGGGTCCCCCTCCTGGGATTTGGGCTGGCAGTCTTCAGAATACGCGTGCATCGCTAATTGCTCTGTGTTATTTGCTAATGCACAAGTTGTATTATTTGAATACTAGTCTTTTTATGTCTTTAGGTAGTAGACCCCGTAGTGAGCAGGTGCGTTCTCCCCATTCTGGACCTGCATAGACACCCGAGCTCTCTTTGGGTCTAAAACCAGACTGCTCCCTAAAATAGTACTTTGATCAGCCACGTCTTGCTGAGCCACTGTGCCAGAAAGATAAATTATTCAATTACTATTAGAGTTCCTCAGGATATGACAGATTAGCTCTGTGCCTGCTGGTGCTCTCTTCTTTCCTGGGACATGCAAGGTCATTGTCTAGGCTACTTATAAATGGCCAACTATCATGCTTGCTTCTTATCACTTGTGTTCCAATACAAATACAGTGAGTCTTATTTTGTCCACTTGTTATGGTTTTGTGTTTGGTTGTATGGTGACTCGGTAGATACCACTGAAGTCTCACCAACAGTATTGCAGGCTGAAATCCTGTTGAATCTGAGTGTTTGCACATTTGCGCAGTTCTGTGTTACTTAAGATATTATTCGGTAGTTTAAAGATTTTTTTATATATATATTAACTGATGACACTGAAATTGCCTTTAGTGTTGCCGTGGTGGCATCCTGGCATCCCGTCTAGGGTCTGTCCTGCAGTTTCTTTTGGAGAGAGGACTAACAAAAAACAGTTGGGTGTGTCAGTCTTGTACTTTAAAGACTTAAGTTAAACCAACGAAAAAGGAAAAATACCCTATACATCAGGATGTTAGTGGGGCCATTTTCTTTAAAAGCAGAACCTTTAAACAACCATAATGGTCTGTTACCGCATTGCAGCTCCTTATATATTATATGTAGATGTTGGGGCATTGGCTGTTTGGTGTGTTAAGTCCACCCCCACCAGCTAATCCTCCTTGTCATGGCCTGCTTAGCAGGTGTCTTCCTGTAGACATCTGGCACGGTTATACTGAGATGTTGTCGAAGAGCAGAGGGAGAATAGACATCTAGCGATTTTAATGTTGCAACTTGGAGTACTTGGTTACTTAGGCGATGTTGCCGCTGTATGGACAGTTGAGTGGTGTGTTTAATTGATTCATTTACTTTGGCACACAAAAGCGATGCACAAATGAGCAGCTACGTTACAGTCATATGACTGCCAAGGGGTCGATTGGGCATAAGTACAGCTGAACTTGTGATGAATACACAGGTACAAATGTAAGCGGCATAGGAGCAGGAAGTACACAGCCATCTTCGCACAAAGCAAGAAACTAGTCCGATAGTTACATGACAAGAAGTGCAGCAAAAACATTCAGAGAACACAGAGAGAGCTATTTGTCTAGTGTGATTCCTGACCATATTCAAACCATTTCTTAAATAATTGCAAAAATACTACCACCTTGTTTTTAAAAAAAAAAAAAAAAAAGTTGCTCCAACAAATGATTAATCTTTTGTTTAGGGGTGACTTTAACATTGACCTTAGATAAATAGATTGTGGAATCACATTGTATTATATGCATTTTTATTTATTCCGAAAACTGTGACTTGTACTGCAGGGGATCTCCAATAAAATTCAATTTTTAACAATAAATATTGATATCTGAGTTTCAAGTGTTGCAGTTTCTTCACATTGGTTTATCAGTCTCAATTTATCACGATGTGCCTGGAGCAAAAGCTGAATTATAGCGGATACTATGTTGAATGAAATATTATTTAAATAAATGTAGCTCATATATTTTCATTGGTTCTCACTTTCAATGAATGTGAAATATGGCACCATTTACATTCAGCTTGGTTATTAACGTGACCAATTACCAGAAATGTGTAGTGTAGCCCTTGAAAGTCTAGATTCACGTGGAACAATGCAAGCTTAATTTGCACGATTTTATTACAGATAAAGACGTCAGTTTTCTCCTTGAATGATTGTCTCTAGACACATTAGCCCCAGTGGCTAATCTGTGGATTTATAGAGGATGTTAGATTTGCTAAACGTGTATGTAATTTAGCCTAAGCTTGTCCTATTCCTGGAAACCAACAGACCTTAGCATTAGCCAGTGGAGTCTGGCACTATGTATGATTATTGTCCAAAACATGACCCATATATAGCCCATGCTCGTTGTTCTACGAGGAGACTTCACTCTGAGCTGGACTGGTCTTTTTTGTGGTCTCCGCCCCAAGTAGAGAGACCACAGATGGCCCCAGGACACGGCTGGGGGCTCAGGTGCCGGTGACACAGTAGTCTTTCAGGCATTGACAGGGGCTTTTGTTTCACAAGCAGATTCTGCTGACCTTTAGAAAAGACAGCAGACAAATCCTCAAGTGTTCCAACTGATGCAATCACCCTGCTCGCCAGCTGGTCCAGTAGAATGAGGTAATTTGTGTGGTGGATTACAGCTGTATGGCCATACCGTCGGAATCACCATATGGACTTCATGGAAGCAGAGGCTATGGGCAGAACACCACGTGGACCTGGCTGCTGGAAGACTTGATCCCTTAGAACTATCTGGCCCATTGTATTGCCTTATTCTTTGTTTTGGCTAAAATGAGCTCCTTTGTATTCATGGTGAAGCATTCATTCATTTTAGTTTGGGGCATTTAACCTGAAAGTTGGTCCCAGTGTGTGTTAGCCTTCCTACCTTGACAGAAGCCTCCAGAAATTGGATGAACCTCCGTGATGCAGACAGTGGGAAGGTTCTGTGGCAGGGAACAGAAGATCTGTCCCTTCCTGGGGTAGAGCATGAAGGTAACAGGTTTTTTCCTGATTCAGTAGTCATTAGTTAATAGCCATGGTTCGTTATCCGAAGCTACGGACAGCATCCATCTCATGATCGTTGAGCTTCTAGAAGCTCCTGTGAGACTCTTCCTCTTTGCGCCTGTGTAAGTGATTACATTAGTTTATCATTTAATAGCAATTTCGCCATTGATCCCAGTGTTTGACCTTGGTTCCTTTACAAAATTGGCATTGATTTTATGATTTAGTCCTGAGAGAGAAGGCAGTCAATACTTTTTGGAGTCTCAAAATGCAGTCCACATGTTCCATGTCATTTATCATATTACTTATTACATGTCAGCAAAATTATATTTCCTATCACAGTATTCACCCTCTGTAAAATGAAGTATGATATTGTTAATTTGCTGCTTTAATAGGTATGTAGTGAACAGTAATTCTAAATATCTGTGTTTATGTTCTTTTGACTTCTACACCTTGAGTGATTTTTATATGTGCCTCATTAAAGGGAGTCGTCACAAATGGCCTCATTAACCAGCTAGTCAGTCTGCCATAAAAACCACCTCCCTGTCCCCCCCCTGCTAACCCACCTCGAGCACTTTGGAAAGAGCACGTTAGTGTATTCATTAAATTTTCATGTTTCCTGCTTCCCAGCATTTTGGGGTGTGTGGCTCAGTGCCCTTTTCTCTGAACACGGATCATGCGTTTCTGGCCATCGGCCCCCCCTGTCCTCCACGGCTCCCACCCCCAGCTGCATATATATGTTTAGTTTGTTTGTTCCGTGTTATGTTTGTTGAGTGTTTGTTCAGAGGGCACCCATGATGTTTATCTGTGTGTATCACTATCACAGCAGTGGAAAATAAAATCATATTTAAATCATCCATCCATTTGTTATCCAGTCCATGTTTGCTTATAGCTTGGAGGCTACCCAGGCTCCATAGGGAACAAGGCAGAGGAACATCCCCAGATGTCACAGGGCACATACACATTATAGATAATTTACATACATCATTTCCCATAAACATATGTATATACATCGCAGGAGCGAACTGAAGTGCCCACAGGAAACTTGAGGAGGCCGTTTACACCTTCTAGGTCATTACATTCCTTTAAGTCCAGCTTGAATTTCCTTCAGTAAGGCTAATTGAGAAGCTTTGTATTTACTATTTACTACTAAGATATTTACTATTACTATGAATTGTTTTATCTATCTTCTTTTTCCTGCAGCTCGAGTTCCCAAGAAGATCTTAAAGTGCAAAGCCGTGTCAAGGGAGCTAAATTTCTCTTCGTTGGAACAGATGGAAAAGTTCCGGCTGGAGCAAAAGGTTTATTTTAAGGGCCAGTGCATAGAAGGTGTGTGCATGCATGTGTGCGTGCATGTGTGCATGCATGACTTTTGTCTTTGTAAATTCTGTTGCAGGTGTTAATCCAGACCCAGCCAATAACGCTTATGGTTAACGTAAAAAGGCTTAATGTTGTTTGAAGTACAAAAATACAACGTAGAACCACCAAATTTACACACACATAACTACTCACTGTAATCTCTCCCCCCCAGAGTCAAAACTAACAGCAAATGTTAAACCAGTTTTTACGTTAAGTTCCCACTATTGTTTATATTGATGTCTATTTCGAAGGTTATTGTTAATTCATTAAAGTTCATGAAATGCTATTTTATTATTAAACTGTTAACAGTTGTTAATTGTTACGGACCTCTAACTTTGAACAAACATCTGATGTGGACATTTGATCAAAAAGGTTGAGAAACCCTGTTCTGTATTATGCCTAAATAACCAAGAAACAGATGCGTTCCTTACTGTAAAACTTTATTGCATGTAGATGGTATCGAACGTGAACAGTAAAATGCATGTGCATATATTTCTGCTGTATATGTATAAATGCATCACTTGTGTATATGTATCTGTTTATATGTGCATATCATACTAATGCTAATTATTTATCATGGCGTTGCTGTTGTGTCTTTCTGTTCAGAGTGGTTCTTTGAGTTTGGCTTTGTGATCCCGAATTCCACAAACACGTGGCAGTCCTTGATAGAGGCAGCACCAGAGTCACAGATGATGCCAGCCAACGTTTTGACGTAAGGATCCCTCCTCCTCTCATGCATTAATAAGACGTACATTTGATCATGCAGAGACATTACTGCTTGGATTCGTTTTCAGCCTCTGCTCATCCAGTTACGGTCACAGTGAACCAGAGCCTGTTCCAAGGCATGAGGTGTCCGACATTGTATATTAGTTGTGGCATTCACACGCTAAGATGACTACAGCCATGGAGATGTGTTGTAATCCACTATCCTCAAAGCCACCCAAACAGGCATAAACACATTAATCTATTACTGCGGCTTACACAACCCATGTCACAGTTCATGCTTAACCAGGAACACGCATATGAAAATGTTGGCCAACAGGCAGATACTGAATTTAACATGACAAGAATGAAGCATAACATTTAGTGGGGATGCAGGGGTACAATTACGCCCCCTATTGGTCAGGTGAAAATGCTATTTGGACATATTAAGTTCAATAGAATCACTTTGTGAAGTTATGTTTCAAAATGTGACTTGTGTTAGTAATATCAATGTGTACAAATAGTTTACTGTAAATGTATTTGCTTTTTTTTTTTTTGCAAACTCATCTGCGTGAATGTCTGGTTGAACTCACTCACATTGCACCCCCTAGGAGAAAATTCTAGAGTCACCTTTGGAATAAATTGTCAGTGTCGTCTAAGTATAGTTAGTGATCAACCCCTTTATTTTCCAGAGGTAACATTGTGATAGAGACCAAGTTCTACGATAATGATCTTCTCGTCAGCACTTCCAAAGTACGACTCTTCTACGTCTGAAAGTGGAAACTTTTTAAAATTTTTGTATCTTTTTTTTTTTTTTTTTTATGAGAAGTATGTTTGGTGGACCTGTATTCTGCAAAACATCCTGAAATGGACTTAATCTCCCGTGGATATATAATTCCGAAAAAAGAAAAAAAGTAACAAAATTATCAATTTTGTTAACAGGTGTATTTTACATTGTGCATTTTTCTCAACTGTTATATTTGCAAGGAAAGCTGCTTCATCACTACATTCCTTCCGTTTCTGTGTGCTTTTTTTATTTGGCAATAAAAACTCTAAAATGGACTGTGATTTAGTTATGGGAATTTCATTCATATTCATTCTGTAGCGGGTTCAGAAAGCAATATTTGTATGACTATTTTTCTAGGTTTTATACTCTAGTATTGTTAATTATTTTAATATTTATGTATCTGTCTAAGAAACAAACATATTTTTCTTATTTTGTCCCCTTTGTCATGTTTAATTGCTTAAGAGATAATGAATGTTTACATGTACCATGTACCTTGTGTAATTATGTGCTGAAATATTTGAGCTGATATTAAGCTGTGTTATGCGTTAGAAAAATATGGTTCCACACCAGTTATCCCGATTACATGTTGCTGTTTACAGTTTATTATATGGTAAATTAGTTTTTACATGGAGGCCAATTGTAAGCGTTCATGATTATTCAGTGTGGATTGCGATGTTAACACAGTTAATGTGTGAACGACTTGCGAGCCATTGTGGGCGTGTCCTGCCTTAATCATTTTTACTTCCCAGGCTTGGCTCTGGATGGTGGCTCAATTTGCATATAGTTATTGGTAGTGATGTGGAGGGTTACAATTTCAGTGGAACACAAGCAACTTATGGCAGCGTTTCCCAACCCAGTCCTTGGGGAACCCCGGAGTGTCCACATTTTTGCTTCCGCTCAGCTCCCAGCGCACCTGTACCAGGTATTCGGTGCTCCTGATTGGCTGGGAGCTGGAGTCCTCGAGTTCTCCCGAGGACTGGGTTGAGAAACACTGACATATGGTGATGTCTGTCACATCTGATGTGCTTTTGTTATAAATACCAAGAGAGGAGAGTTTCTGTCCAAATAACTCACGCTTGATTTTATCTCCTTCAAGCAAAAGTAAATATATCTTTAGTGTGAACTTGACACTGAAGGCTATATTTATAAATTCTCTCACATAGGTTTATGTAACAAATGGTTAAAATATAATTTTTAGATTTTCAAATAAAGTTCCAAGTATTTATGTTGTCCTCATTTGTTGACATCCATCATTCTTTCAACCACAGAGCAACAAGACTCTCCTGCTGTGATACCAGTCCATCATGAGGCTCGCACACTATGTCAGCCCATGTAACTGCATGCTTTTGGGTGGAAACCTGCCGATTATGTAGAGGTCATCTTCATGAAGTACAAATCCAGACCAAGATTTTGTTTCAACCAACAAGTTGAGTTCAGCTTGTTGGTTGAAACAAAATCTTGTTCTGGATTTATACTTTATGAAACTGAACTTTCCACCTCTGCTAACATGATGAGAAAGTACAAGCTTCACATACCAGGACTTGACATTGGCACCCGCCAAATGCGGGTAAAATTCGGCTGTGGCGGGTATTAACTTTAGTCTCACTAGCCACTTTGGCGGGTAGTTTATTCTTTGGTATGACAATATATTTTTGTTGTTTTCTCTAAAGGCATCTGATATAATAAACGCATTGCAACGTAATATTACGCGCATAAAACTCCCATGAGCACCTATATCAACATTCCGATACAACTTGTTTAGAACGTGCGTTAACGTCTCTGTTAGCAGTGATAACCTGCGGTAAGAAGCTGTAAAGTTACTCTCAACTGATAGGCCTACTTGGACAGTATTACGTGGCGGCATATAACTGGTGTTCCAGACCCTGCTGGTACTGTTGTAAATAAACAAGAGGAACAAGATAAGAGGAAGGTAAGACAGTTTCATGAGAAATGGGGTGAGATTGGCTAGTTCATTGCAATGAAAAAAACACCATGCACTGCCAGGACTGCAGCAGAGCATGTGAGCGGAGCGGTGAGAATTTCCGCTCCTCGCTCACTAGGCTGTTGGCTCCGATCGCTCCTCTGCTATAATTCGCACTAAACCGCTCCACTCAACACCGCTCCTCGCTCCACTAAAATTTCCTCCCGCTCCAGTCAAATCGCTCCACGCTCGCTCCAGTTTAAAAG
>JAODLC010000047.1:9336479-9360117 GCA_026781145.1 Hippopotamyrus pictus
GCTCCGCTCACATGCTCTGACTACTACTATAGTGATACATTGTATGCTGTCATTCATAAGTAAATCTAGATCTAACAAACATTAACGTATCATGGTGAAGAAAAACCTGCGATTTTCTGGTAACAAAATTGTGGCTAGTAAAAAGGCTGAATGGCTAGTGATTCCGGAAATCCACTAGCCACATTGGCCAGTGAGCAAAAAAGTTAATGTCATGCCCTGTCACATACACATAGAGGCAGGATCTGAACCCACAAACCTAGTGTTGTCCTGAAACACATTGTATATTTTAATATTAACATTTATTTTTACTATTTTAATAGAGAAATTTTAAACAATGTAAAGAAACGTAGTTTATTTATTCAGCTACATAGGAGTGGAGTTTAAATTTTTCTATTTATATTTGAAGCAAAAAAGCAAAGACCATCCTGTGAAAAGTCCATACCTGTAACAGACTACAAAATGCACACGTGCGTTTTTGGACTACAAAGCCCACAGGGCTTCTGAACAGGAAGTTTTGTCAATTGACCTTGGTTCCACACGACGTAGGTGATCGCAAGAGGAGAAAGCATGGCGAATAAAGAACCAAGTGTGAGTGCTGCATTTATTATTTAAGCTATAATGGTAATGCATGCGTCTGCTAGTAATATTGAAGCTTTATAATTTACCGGTTATATGTAGATTTCTGTCTTGGTAGTAGGTTTCTAAGTAAAGCTTTACGAGTATAGCTATCTTCCAAGCATGACATTTCCCCCAAATCCTGTTAGCTAGCAGACTAGACTGCTACGATTATACTTTTTTTTGCGATTTTATCTGTTTTTATTAAACCGATAATTAAAACAGATTGCTGTGAATTGCGGGGTTTTATCAAGTCAATGACATGTGTTGCACAGACATTTGGCCTCTCGGGGATTTGATTTTTGCCCAAGATATTTGGGTACAGTTAAACTATAAATATTTGCACGCTTCAAGTTTGTCGGTTCCTGTTGCAAAACATTGTGAACGTAATTTTTCGCTAATGGGAAAAAGATCTAGTAAGCTTTCATTAACAATTTGTACAATATTCATGATATTTTTAGAACTTTTTTGATAGAAATTTCCAGACAGCCACGTTAAGCCGTAATGCCATGCCATGACGTAATGTCACTTTTCTTGATGATCGTTTGCCTGCGAAATTTCTGGGACCCGCGGGTGTTAGATTATACTACCGAACCTACGGTATTTCTGTACAATCACAGGGATTTCGCGAAGGCGTTTTTTTATAAGACATTTGAAGTTCGCTTTCCCGCTCTCTCCTAACAGCGGTTCCTGCAGCAGCTGAGGGACTTGGCCGGCAGGATGTCCACCGGTTCCCGGGGACCTGGCATTGGGCTCAAGCTGCTTATAGGAGCTGGCGCACTTGCCTATGGGGTCAAAGAGGCCATGTATACAGGTATCAGGTCTTATCGATCTAATTTCTCTTACTCTGACCTCTTTGCTCATCTGTTTTGTTGAAGCAGTGATTTGGTTCCTTCTGGTTCCTCAGCACACCTTTTTTGTGGCTGGAAAATAGGCAGGTTACCTTGGTCTCCAGTAGTGCTGTCTCCCATTGATAACCCTGCGTTGTGGCTAATAACCATTAACTGTAGTGCTAACGGGTCACCTTTCGTTCCCAGTTGAAGGAGGACAGCGAGCAATCATCTTCAACAGGATCGGCGGGATGCAGATGGACACCGTGCTTAGTGAAGGACTTCATTTTAGGTACCTGGCTCTGTGACTGTCGTCTGTCTTTTCCCAAATACTGTTTGAAGAACATGCAGTGACGTCTTGAAATGTTATGGAAGCAACTAGGATGTTCAAATACTCCTAAGCTTTTTGATTAGTCTTGGTGTGATTATACATTGCTGGCCACCTCTGGTCTTTTGCCTATAGCCTGGGCAAACGTAACAGATGATTAAGGTCATTCAGGGATTTTGGCTGAGCTGCAGCTTGAAAAACTTCAGATCTACTGTAGAAGTCAAAGCAACCCCAAGCAGGCCAAATGCAAGGGTGTAGATTTGGGTATGGAAGGTAGAGCCATTTCCCTTTAATTTTGTAGGAGTAGTGTGTGTGTTTAGTAGGATAGGGGCCTTCGGGACTGATTTGGACGCTACCGATGCTGAAACCAAACTTGCGTTCTTGGTCAAATGCCATGTTCACAATAGCGAGTACTTCGTGCAACTGGAAAGGAATGTTAGTGAATTTCTGTTGCTAATGAAATACTGAAGCCTGTATTTGCTAAATATTGTCCATTTGAACATCACATTTGTTAAAGATGCTTATGCCTGAATCACTATCGCATGAATGTAGCCTTATCCATCTGCATGTGTCCTGCGTAAAAATATCCTTATGACACTAACTTGTGCTGATGAGTGTTTATTTGGCATTGCAGGATACCATGGTTCCAGTACCCTATTATTTACGACATTAGGGCGAAACCTAGGAAGATTTCCTCACTGACCGGAAGTAAAGGTGATTGCTAGATTTTCTCATTTTGGACTGAATGTATGCTAATGGGTATTTTAGCTGGATTTCAATAGTCTTTAGTAGAAATCGATTCAGTTATGTGTCGCAATTATTTTGTGGGGCGATTCATGTATCGAAATAAATTTTTTGTAAATGTACAATTTTATATATGTTTGGATTCAAAGTGGAGAAACATTGCAGTTCCACTTGAATCCTACAGGTGGCGTGCTCTAAACTAGTCCCACATTGACAGGAAGCAGAGCTTTCCCATGCAGTAGCAGCCAATTATTTTCTACCTTTTTTAGCAATAACAGGAATGGCGGCTGTTGGCAGAGATTCCTGCTACTCCTCCACTGTTTAAATCCAGCGTATAGAGGAACTTTGGCTTTCAAAGTTTATACGGTACAGAGGAGCTGGACGTGAGCTATTCTGTATGCGAACTTCGTCCTGCGAAGGTTAAGCATTGTGGTAATATGAGGAACATGCGGGCACATACTGCTAGACATCATCCTTAGACAGACAAGGCAGCGGACAAGCGTAAAAGCTCAGTGCGTTTTATGCCACGACAACAGCAAATGTAGCTTTTCGTTAACATCTCTCAAAATTTATACTGTTGCAGTTGAAGTTATTTTGCATTGTTCAAACACTGAGGAGGAAAATTATTTGACGTATGCTACATTTACTCATGTTCACATCAGCTGTGCAGCTATTGAATGAAACTTTAGCGGTATGGCATCTTGGTCACTGGTGATTCCTATCACTAGTCCTATTCTTGATTGTCTGATATGCCAGCATCACTTAATCACCCTGTTTACAATCCTCATATCATGTCTTCCTTAACTCCGTTGCCCCAGACTTGTGTTCAGTGTTGAGCTGGTTTGCTTGTATAGTGAAGCATCTATCAATCAACTTTGGGGTCAATGTATCATAGTCTTTTATTTTTTCAAACAATATGTACAGTACCAGTCAAAAGTCTGCACACACCTACTAAAAATCATTTGTTATTCAACAAGATGATGACCCTAAGCGCACCTTAAGGTGATGTAGTAAGTATTATCTTGTGAACAAGGACAGAGATGGAGTGCTGTGACAGATGACCTGGCCCCCACAATCCCCCCCCCACCTAAACCCTATAGAGCTGGTTTGGGATGAGTTGAATCAAAGAGTAAGAGCAAGGCAGCCAACTGGGTGCCCAGACCTCCTTCAGGACTGTTGGAGTAGCATTCCAGGTGGCTACATCTGGAAGCTGGTTGAAAGAATGCCAAGAGTCTGCAACGCTGTCATTGAAACAAAGGGGACTATTTTGAAGAATCTAAAACTTGAGAAAATGTCCAACACTTCTCTTGGTGGTTGCAATATTGTATGTATATTACTTTGTTGCCTCCAGGCCTTTCACTATAAGGTGAAAAAGACAGCTAAAATAGAGACAAATAATGAGTTGCTGTTCAGACCATTGGCCGGTACTGTGTTTTCTTTATGTTGAGGCTGTTTAAGCACGTTTAAGCATGGCGTCTAACTGGTTGAAAACAATTTCTGCTTTAATGGCTCTTCTGTACTATCAGGCGTTTTCCCGCATGGATTTGTTAATGGCTGTTGTGGCCCCGCATGCAGATCTGCAGATGGTGAACATCGCCCTGCGTGTGCTATCGCGGCCCGTGGCCTCCAACCTGCCGGTGATGTACCAGCAGCTGGGCATCGACTACGACGAGCGCGTGCTGCCCTCCATCGTCAACGAGGTGCTGAAGAGCGTGGTGGCCAAGTTCAACGCCTCGCAGCTCATAACGCAACGGGCCCAGGTAGGCGGTCCTCGCCTTGATTATGATGGAGCGGATAGTTTATCCGATCGAGTTCATTATCGGCCTTTTCCTGCTCTAAGGCCATCGGTAGGTCGGAGAGCAGGAGAACTCGCTTATGCTGTTCCAGGCGAGGTTGAGAGACCTCAGTTTAAAAAGCCTAAATTTGAGGGATGAGGTGGTCTTGTGGCTCAGGTAGTTGTCCAGGCGGCTTGGCAAAGAATGACCTTAAGATGGCTCTGATGTCATCCGACAGCACAGAAACTGAGCCAATCGGCTTAATGTCACTGCTCAGACAGTCAGACTTCGTAAATGTGGGACACAACGTCATGTGACCAAAGGCTAATTTTATGTTCCTGAAACACTCTTCTTTTGGCTGCAAAGAGGGATTTTTGTATGAAATTTACCTTACAGGTTAACCATTGGCCCTGGTTAACCTGTTACCCAAAGAGTCATGCGGGGAACTTTAATCGTTGCGATTCAGCTGCCCCCCTACGGGACTATTATTGTAGCAGAATCATTTGAAGATACGTATGGAAAGTTGTGTCACTGTATCTCAATCCATGTGTACGTAATCAGATTTGTAAATGTGCAGTTTTCTATAAAATTACATGTGAAGTTTAACCTATGAGTTTTTATCAGTTTTTATCTGTTATCGTTCGGCTAGTGGACCGCTAGGGGTCGAGGTTGGGGGGGGGGCACGTATTATTTGTGAATTTTCATATTTGCGGGATCTTCCAGCCCTAACCCTCAAAGGTGTGAAGGTGTTGCCCCCCGTTTCACCAGCTACTTAAAGAAGGGGAATGCCAGGTCAATGGATTTTAAATCTGGCCATTTTTTTATTCGTCTTTGTGTGTTGAACTGACCGCATTAACAACAGCAGTCACATGCAGCCTGTTTTTGTCACACTGGCAAAATCGTTCACCATTCCTTATATATTCCTTATAAAGTCTGCATTTCACATTCTTCGTTCCTTTTTTTTTCGCTCGTTTGTGGTTCCACTGTCTCTGAAATGGAGTCGCGAGCGTAGAATGTGCACATATATATTCATGTAGCTAGCATTGATTGTGGGTGATTAGTGGGAGGGAATAGGACGGTCTCTTAAGCACGCTCTTGTGCGAATGTTTCTACGATACGTTGGATTTATAACCTGTACGATGTGTATTGCGGTTTACACAAGGCTTTATAAATCTGATTTTTCCTACGAACATCGAGTTTGACAGAAGAAATTCCTGTTAGTTTTTATGGTTTTGCTATTAATTTGTAGTTATTCAGATGTTGAATTTGTTTTATTTTTTGAGGAAATATACACTTAGTACCCAGATAAATGGCTGTAAGCATTTTCTGTGACTGCCTAAGACTTTTGCACAGTACTGTATATCTGTACATTCCAAGCATTAATCCCCATACTGTTAAAACCAGAATGCAGTGCTGTCATCCTGTGTCTGCATGTGTTCTGCTTTGGATTTTTTGGCGGATCTAACTCCAAAATTGTCTCCCCTGCTGTAGGTGTCCCTGCTGATTCGTCGGGAGCTGTTCGAGAGGGCCAAGGACTTCAACATCATCCTGGACGACGTAGCCATCACTGAGCTGAGCTTCAGCCGGGAGTACACAGCCGCCGTGGAGGCCAAGCAAGTCGGTGGGTAGCCATCCTGCCCGACGTGCGAGTCACACGGCCGTCGCGGTGAAATGTCTGCTTGGTGCAGTACAGGCAGTCCCCGAGTCAAAAACGTCTGACTTCCAGACAACTCATACTTTACGAACAGGCTGCCATAAAGCATATTATATCAAATATATAATATAATTGGGGGCAGCTGTGTGCCTATAATCCAAAGGTCGCTGGTTCAAACCCGGCCTCAGCCCGTCTGTGGGTCCTTGAGCTAGGCCCTTAACCCCCAGCTCCCTGGGCGCCCCAACGGGTGGCTGCCCTTCACAGACAGCTTACTCCACAAATAGCAAGTTGAGGGAGGCGTAAAACGACAATAAATAAAAAATAAAATAAAAAGTATAAAAAATTTGCGTTAAATGCAATGGTTCGTGATAACTAACACGCATACTGTGACGTGACGCTTGTGAAAATATTGCACCGTGGTTTATCTTGAGGAACTGCACAGTACCATATTTAGCTACTTTTATTATTACCGGGCAACTTTTTTTTTATTATTACGTACTGTTTCATTATTTTTCCGACTTGACTACAAGTTCGACTTTAGACTGACATTGGGAACAGATCTCATTCGTAACCTGAGGGACCACCTGTATATGCAAAACAGTCAACCTGCGCAGGAGTATTGGCAGAAGGTGAAACGATGAATCTGAGAACGCACATCCAGTCAGGTGATGGGTAAAGCAGTAATCGCTGTAATTAATAAAAGGTACCAACAAAACGATTTTTTTCTTAAGACACAGGCAATATTATAGCTCATAAATTGAGTAAGCAAAACTTGAGGTGTAGTGGTCATCTCCAGTGGCAAAATGTGACCCTGGCAGGATGTAAAAATTTAATTCATGGAATCAGCTACATGGATTTTCAGTGTATTACTCCTGCCGCCTTGATGGTACAATATCTGGGTGGACGTTGAACTCCATACATACCGGTGTGGTTTGATTTTTAACCAGCAGAGTGTGCTGTTGAGCTTCAGGCATTTCAGTGGGTCCCCCGGCAACACGTACGAGCAGACGCTCCAGGATTTTAGTGCGTGTCTGTGAACCGCCCCCTTTTCTGCCCTCAGCCCAGCAAGAAGCCCAGAGGGCCCAGTTCTATGTGGAGAAGGCCAAGCAGGACCAGAGGCAGAAGATCATCCAGGCTGAAGGGGAGGCCCAGGCTGCCAAAATGGTGACATTTTCAGAAAACTCTCTCCTAAATTTTCCATATTTATTGTATGAGTATTTTGTGGGTTTGCTAAACTTGTTGTGTACTTAGCTGTGCCACAGAAACATATTTTCCCCCTAGGGACCAGTAAAGTATACAGACCGTGGGCTGGAATAGATGTTTCACTTGGTGTGGGGTGGGGTGGGGGGGGGGCAAAAATAAAAAGACTGAAGCTGCTTACCTTATGCGTTAATGCATGTGTCTGATGAACACACAGCCTGTTATCTTCTCTACCTGTAGGCTAGTTAAACCTGTAAGCTGCTTAAACAAAGGCGATGACCCAGCATAGAATATAGCGCAATAATTACTTAATTGCAATTTCAGCTCAGGCAACTGGAGGGGCCCTGCCCTGTGCTGCCCCCCCCAAAATCCACCCATGAGACTTACCTAGCTGTCTGTCTTGGAAGGACCTTTCTTGCTACCTTGATAAATCGCTTTCTGTGGCAGGTGTCACACTCAGTCTGGCCATATGTGCTTGTTTTTGTAGCAACTGCTGATTTTTTAATTGTTACTCATCTCTGGAAGCTTTTTCTCTGGACGTTTCCCTGCCCCCACCCCAGTAATGAATAAAAAATGCAGAAGTGTGAGCTTCTCTGAACAGATGGTGGAAACTGAGGCAGTACTAGTCTTTAAAAAAAAAGATGGTAAAATAGTGGTGCTGATTACATAAAGTGTGTAGCCCAAAGTCCGAATCTCCGTTTAAATACCTGTCCAGGTGCTGAGTTTGACAATAGCCCAGGGCCCTGACTTTTTAAAGCAGCATTTTGCTGTAGGTTTGGTCCCAGCTTAACCGGCCCAACATTGCAGTAGACTAGAGTTCCATGATGTAGACTCTGCATTTTGGGTTCTTATCACTGGGGTCGTGACGGAACGTTGTCTTTCTCTGGCACAGTTGGGCGAAGCCGTGTCGAAGAATCCCGGGTACCTGAAGCTGCGAAGGATCCGCGCGGCCCAGAACATCGCCAAGACGGTCTGTGGTCCCGAGCCGACAGCAGACACCTTCCCTCCCGATCAGGGAGGGGGCACATCTCTGAGGATGCACTTACTGCTGTGCCTCTGACCAGTTTGCCACAGAGGGAGCCAAACTCTTACTCATCCCGTCGAAATGAATCATACTTCATTCTTGGCTGTCATAGGCTTATCCTTCTATCCAAGGGGACTTTTTAGGATGCATGTTCTCCATCTGACCATAACTCCTTATTTTAGCCTGATTTCTCCCTTATAGGACTTCATACAGTAGAAACTGAGTTATGCCTGTGTATGAGATATATATAGTGTGTGCATGTATATGTGCTTTACATATACTTTAGTTGTGTGTGTGTGTGTGTATATGTATGTATATACATATATATGTATGTATGTGTATATATATATATGTGTGTGTGTGTGTGTGTGTGTATATATATATATATATATAATTATATTTATTAGTGAGAGGCAAAGATAATCATGGCTTCATGTAATTTGTCATAGACATATCGTGTTTTTTTTTCCCCCCGATTATTACTTTTCTTTTTCATCGTGACTTTCATCCGCCTTGCAGGTAGCTGCGTCGCAGAACAGAGTATACCTGAGTGCGGACAACCTGGTCCTGAATCTCCAGGATGACTCCTTTAACAAGTACGTTCCCGGTCACCTGAGTGCACCAGCTGCGATCTCTGGTAGATGGTTTAAGGTTCCCTGGGTAGGGTAGGGGAGGGGGCATAATGAAACTCCCTAGAAACCTGAAGGCTTTTTCTGCAAATAAACTGCTTAAAGCAGCGGAATAATTGGTTTGTTGCTATTTTTGGCTGCAGGCGAATGTGGTTGCAGGAAAGTCTGTTTTTTTTTTTCTGTCTTGCGGCTAATGCCTGGCACTCTTAAGTCCGGCCCAGATTTAGTAGCAGTCTGTCTACAGCAGTGGTCTACACACCCTTTGGACTGCTGGTGGACGCCTGCCCCCCCCCTCCCCCCTTTGTGCTGCGCTGCTCTCATTTGGTGCTGCTTTTGACCTCATTTATGAGGATTAATTACTTACCACCAAAAGCTGTCTGAACTGTATCGAAGCAAAATGACTTTAAGCATTTGTTTATTAATATTTTTAAAAAAGTTAAGTACCACAAAATTCAGTGTTGAGGGACTAAAATGATTATAAATGGCCTTATTAGAATGAAGGTGACCCCCACCCTGGTGTTTCTGCATAATCTGTTTTGCAAATGAGCTATATTCTTGTGTAAATGTTCTCTTTGTTGTTCTTTCAGTTTATCACTGGGGGGCGCAAAGAAGTAACCTGCTCTGAAAGAGATCGCATTCCACACTGTACCGTCCCCCCACGACCCAGCAGAACCCACCGACCACCTCTTTGTTTTGTACTGGCATCTGTTCCAGTTTGGAAGCTGGCTTTGCGAAAGTTCTTGGAATACTGGAGCCTGAAGGCTCAAACACACTTTGGTTCTGATAAATGACTTCTGTACTCGTTCTCAGTGTGACATTCGGAGAGCAACTCAATCTTAGAAACTGGCAACTGTTTAGGCTTTCGATTGACATGTTTGGGCTGTAGTGTGTTCATCGCCACTATCATCATCCTATCCTGACAGTAAAACCTTATAAATTCTGACTTTCTGAGCTCTGGAATGTGTGAAAAGTTTTTCTTCATTATGCCAGTGGATAACCATGCAGTTTGGTAGACTTTAAATGTGCTGCACATAATTTAAAATACATACAAATTTTTAATTAATTTTTGAAGAAAAAAATAAATAAAACATCGGGTGGTTTGTTTTGGGTGGAGCCATCCTGTGATTGTCAGGATAGATGTAATCAAAACACGTGGCTTTTCAGCAGTCCGGATCAGCAATGCATGACATACTCTGGAAGCTGCTCTGGGTGACGTAGGGCCGAAGGGCTGATGACTTCTTGGTTGTTTTCACCACAGCAGGTGCTGTTTTGATCAAACGTACTGAAGTAAAACCGCCCAAACTGTCCCACTTGCTTGCATGGAGGTAACCAGACAGATTAATACTATACCAGCTCTAAGTCAAAATGGTGGAATGGCGTCAAATGAGGGTGAAAAATAAATGTATTGAATCTGAAGATTCTCTGAGGTTTTTAGTGGCTTTATTTGTTTTAAAATGTTAAAACAATACTTCCCTGAACACCTATAGCAATGATTTTTACGCCTTGTCCTGGGAGTAACCGCTATTTATGTTGCATAAATAAGAAACCATCGGTTTAAGACGATGGTCTCAAAAATGTCTATAAATTCAGTTTTGGAAACGTAAAAATTACAGGTAAAAGAAAATGTGCCTGATAATTCGGTTATAGACCCTCAACAATGATGACGTTAATACTTCATTGATTATTTTTAAGTAAAATATGCATCTAATATCGTGTAGGGGCAGATGACCAAAAAATGCAAAGGATTTTTTACACTCCAATGTACCGTTTTTCCTCGTAGAATCTGTATTTTGTTCTTTTCAGTGGCCGCCGGATATATCCCTGCTTTATAATGAGGCAGTCAGACCTCGGGAATCAAGCGGTTTGTTGGAGCAAAACGAAGCTCCCAGCTGTCCGTCGCTAAATACCGCGGGTACATGGTGAAATAGCACATTTACCGGAGTGGCGGATGTGAACGCGCGGGGCGGGGGCGCTTCACGCGCTTTATACCGGCCGCTGCAGCCTGGGACTTTCCCTCCGTCTCGATGCCATATAACGTGACATAACATCACTCAATAGCGGACCTGCAGTTTTTACTCGTTTATAATCGGATAACTTCCTTGGAAAATTCGGGTTAAGTACCTTGCTCAGTGGGCAGTCTTCAATTTCCGAGTCCTTTTTAAGCCAATACGAGAAACCTTAGAATAAAGAGACAGAAGGTATTTCAGTGAGGCCATTTATTTTAATGGGTGGTAATCACGTTATTCAGGATTTAGGCTGTGGGACCAATGGCTTTAGTATGGAACTGGACAGCTGTGTTATAATAATGGACTTATCATGATCACAAATAAGTGATGCTTCTCATGTAAAGAAATTTAGAGAAGTGATACCGACATCGTCTTTCAAAAGTGTTCTGACAACCGTTTCTGTTCTTTTTTTATTTGTGTTTTTTTTTTGTTTTCGTGCTTAATTTAATGCAATACTTCTTGATTTTTTTTATTTCTTTTAAGTTTGAGTGCTGCTTTGCTTGAAACATGTTGTCAGAGTAGAAAGTAGAGTTACGCTTCAGAGAGACTACTTTGAACTCTCCCCAGTTACAGCGATTGCGATCGGACCCGCATATTTAAACGAGTTGTTATGTA
The DNA here is from genome assembly GCA_026781145.1 of Hippopotamyrus pictus. NCBI lineage: Eukaryota > Metazoa > Chordata > Actinopteri > Osteoglossiformes > Mormyridae > Hippopotamyrus > Hippopotamyrus pictus. The sequence goes on from JAODLC010000047.1 coordinate 9,347,900, forward strand.
GATAAATGCTTTTGACGGGCGGGATCCTCGTCCATTGGCCTTAACAGAAACAACAGAACTAAAGATGCGAGCGTGTTAGTGGCAGTCAGAGCTTGAAAGATCACCCCCCCCCCCCCCGTCATTTACCTCCTTAAATGGTGAAAGCTCAGATTTAAAATAAAAAAGCTCTCGCACCACACATTTAAAAGGGTCCAACAGTCGCTTGACTGTGATCATTTCAGTTCAAAAGCGGGCAGAACAGGGATTCCGTATTTTCTGGACAAATGCCCAGGCCGAGTATTTCGTGACTGGGAGCTGTGGAGTGCGGTGATACCTGGGTTAATGGCCTTCGCCATGCTGACCAGATGGCGATAGCGGTGCCTTGAAGAGATGGACGTGGGCGAACTACTGGAGTCTCTTTCCACCAGTATCAACAGTGGCAAGTCCTGTAATTGTAAATTATGAAAAGTTAATCTCCATAAGAAGAAATAGGACATGTGGTATTGTACAGGGCAGACTCAATTAATTAAGTATTTGGGCGAATAATCAAATTTTCTTCATGATGTGTTTTTCGTGGTATTGATAAACATTATTATGAATAGGCCTTAATCTGTTGGGGCGTTTGATCGCTTCCCCACTAGATGGCACCAAAAGCTTGATTATTAGCGTCCTTGGGCAGCACTCAGTGTCCGGGCCCTCAGGCGCATGGATGCATACAAAGGCTCACGCGGTGCGTGCGTGCGTGCGTGCGTGCAGCTAGGCATGGAGGCGACAGGGTGCGCCGCAGAGCGGACAATGTGAAAGACACAGGGTCTTGGGGATTTAAAAAAAAAGGTCGTGCCAGGGTCGCTGCATGCATCAAGCACCCAAAAGCCATCCTGCTTAGTGGGTGGAGTCAAGAGCAGAATGGATATTCATGAAGACCAGCGAAGGGAGGGGTGGGGTGGGGGAGTTGTCTGTATCTGCTCCCAGAGAAAGCAGCTTACAAGTCCCCCCCCCCCCCACACACACACACACACACACACACGTCTACTGCATTGCAGCTCTATAGAGAGATCATTGTGCCTTAGCCATTGCCCTACTTTCAAGCTGGTGCACAGGATGTGGCTAAAGGTCAGTTCACCTTGCCTTTAATTTGATGACGATCGGTCCTGTTTGTAGTCCAAGGTGATACTGAAGAGAAGCGTTCACAGCTGGGGCATCTATAGAAACAGGCTGCCCATAATGTGACGTCAAAACATTCACTATTTGGCGGAGTTTTGTTTCCATATTCTATTATGCCGGTGAAAAAATGGGACTTAGTTTTGTTGACGTCCATGTGCAGCTCCTGCAATCCACTGCAGCTCCTTCAAAGCTACGAGGAACATGGCAGCCTGCGTGCTGTACTAAGCTCGGACTAAGGGGGGATCTCACACAACATTGAGGTCTTATGATTTTGACCCTTTCCGCGTTGCATAAACAAGCCTAGGTTATTACTCAGCGGGTCCATCTCCATGGAAACACTGACCTCATGCCGTGACGGGCAATCTGGGGCGGTTGTCATGGTGACCGGCCGTGACATCAAACCTGAGCTCCAGGTTGCTATGGCAGCATTCGTACTGCTTCAGCAGCTATTTCTGTGCCATGCTGAGGGCGAGTTCTTGTTTTTCCTGCTCGAGGTCACGAATGCCTTTTCTTGCGGCCCCTTCCCGGCTGAGAGGTATCCTCACTTGTTTGTCGCTTCTCCCCCCCCCCGCCCCCCCAGTCCCATGTTGATGCTGGATGCTTTTCTCCCACTTTGCTTTTGTCCACGTAAGCCCAGAGCTCGCTGTGTCTGGAGATTATCCTCATTACCATGGTGCCTGTCGCCTAGCTGCAGACCGGAGGCAGGAATGTGACACGCGCGGCAGCTGAAAGTCATCGCTTGTATCCGCAGCTTGACGAAAAGGATCTGCAGAGGGCTGTAAGAGTGTGTGGGTGTGTAGGAGGATGAAGGCGAGGAAACTGGGAAGCCAGGCCTATTCCATCATGTCAGCGTTTTACACAAACCCCTTAAATCACTCTCACAATTAGAATTCCCCTTTCCTGTCGTGTTCAGAGAGCAGGGAGATACGTTCATCCATATACACACATGCACTTGAGCAGTCAAAGGCAGGACGCTGCTGACTGCTCTGTACCGCCAAGGGCAATGGGGTAATTACACGCTGTGAGTCTGGTCTAGAGATCCTGCACTGTATTCACCTCTCCACCCCCCATCGATCACCCTGGAAACGCCAGTGAGCATTCTCTACCTCCTCCAAAGCCTTTCTTGCTCCGCACGCACTCTAATGCTGACGGCCGCTATTTGTGTTTCATGTAACACGGAGCCAGCTGAACATCTGGTTTTATTGTTCGGGGCTCAACTGGGTGCACTGGTCAGCTGAGTGCACGTGTGCAGGCAAAGACAGTCCAAGGTGAGGCCCGCGGGCTTTCAGGGTGAGCGGAGCGTCACACGCCAGGAGGTGACAGCAACCAGCTGCAATTGACATCCTGCAAGCCCTTGTCCCTCTCTGATGCTGTGACTCCTCTCTCTCCTGCCCGAGTCCAAGGCCCTGACAGGGTATCAGTGCACTATAGCGCCCCACAGTGGAGGTGGATTAAACGTGTGTCCTTCTTTAGCAGCAGTAATTACTGGAGGACCAATCAGATTATTGCTGGTTTTGCAGCGATCTTTTTTTTCTGGCGGGGGGCATTGGTTTACAGTGGTGGAAGGTAAATTAGTTTTGCTATTATACTGGCTGATGGTGAAACTGTGTCAGCAGGCAGAAAGGACCGTGCAGTTTGCTAGGTTGATTAATTAACTTGCTTTTTTGGTAGAGTCATTAAAATGTTAAATGGGATTCGGAAATTGTGCCCCAGTTTAGTCTGTGTGAGTTTCAGCCCCCTCCAATCACGTGGCTGCTCCTCTGTTTTACCTCGGATGTTGTGCTAGCCTTTGATAACTGAGCCGCTTGTTTTTTGGTGTGATTTAAAAGAAAATATTGGACCAAAAACAATTGCTCATGCCTAAAAATGGCCGCCAGGACCCAGAGGTCTTTGGGAAGCCTGTGCAGACAGCCTCGTTTGCGAATGGCTACCGGCACAGCTTGTTTGTTTTGTTTTCAAAAGTATTTTCATCTGGTTTTATTCCAGAAGACTCATTAATGTCTTCCTGTCACCAGGTCTTACAGACACATTGTAACCCTGTGTTCCTAAGGTGATTAAACAAAAGTAAAAGGCTCTCAGTCCGCTTTACACAAAACCGTTTTTATGGCTGTTTAGAACTCATTTGTGGAACGGTATAGACAAATGAAATGTAACTACGCTTTCATGGTAAAGAAACGAGTTTTAATAGCACTAAATGTCATCAAATGTTGGAAATTTACAGTTTGAATTTATTGTTAGGATATGCTTTGTTTTAATGTATGTTAAACAATTTTTTAAAGTTTGCGTAGTGTAGACGTAGCGGTAAATAATTGGTTGTCCTATAAATTAGGGGTTCCCGACCTCTAAGCCAGCAACAGAGTTCCCACCCATTACAGGATTGCCCAGTATTTCCACTGGCCATCTTACCGGTCCGTGACGTTTTTGCGCCATATAATCATCAATAGATTAGGAAGCCCCTACTATAAATAATAGAATGAGATGGTAAATGGCCACTTCAGACCGTTCATACTGTAGTAAGAACGTACCATGGACTGACTAACCTTGCATACAATAAAATAGCCTCAACAGAAGCAGTCGCAGAATGTGTGTTGTTCCACACAGGCGCCCCCTAGAGGTGAGGAGGTGGTGTGGCTGTGGGATCACAGCCTGATTGGCCGTTGCTGGGCTCCCCCCCCCATACACACACCCACACACACACAGCCCCTCTGTGGGGAACGAGCTGGCCACACTGGGCCCTGTAAAGCTTGTCGCAACGAGCGCCTCAATGTGGCAGCAGTGGGGGCGAATGCTCGTGGCAGCGATTCAGTGCCGTGGCATTGATTAGTAACACATCTGCCCTCTTGTGCACTGCTGCACTGCTCAAAGGGGGGGGGCTTCTGTTACTCTAATCGGAACCCTTTACTGCTTTTGGAATGCATCTAACAAACTCTACGGGGGGGGGGGCAGGGGGAGGGCGGCCGATTGTGGGAACTTTTTTTAAAAAAAGGCCTTTTTGTACTTAGTTCAAGCAAGATGCCCAAATTTTGCCATGATTTGGGTGCATGAGCTCACAGGGACTGACGCAGACTGCATGAAGGGTGACATTTAATAGCTGCTCAAAGTGGACGGTTTACGTTTCTGTATGGTTTGGGACAATGCCTTTAGCCTTTACACTTCTTTAATTGTCACTACACCAGACAGTTCTTTCTCCACGTAATAAGGGGGATGGCCTGAAGAGGGCACCGCTGAGCATGTACTAAGTTTGCCGTCGATGATGCGATTTTGGCGATAACTCGATCTGGCCCAGATGGCGAGCGTCAGGTCTTTTTCGCGCAGGCAGAATGTAGAAGAGGAGTCATGGCTGATTAGAGCAGCCCCTCCCCCCCCCTCCCCGGGGAAATCAGGGCCGGCCTCTCCCCTCCAACACAACGGGAGCCACAGAGGTGCAGCTTGGCCCATTTGTCACCTGGCCAGTGGGGCAGAAGGGCGTCGTGGCTGACCAGTATGCATTCCCAGTGCTGCCATTGCAGTTAGCATGTGGCTATTGCTACTGTGCATTCCATTCAAGTTTAGCTGCAGTTGACATTTTAAGGCTTTGTATAACTGAACTGAAGCAACTAAACAGGGAACAGGGAAAAGACAGGGACTTAAAACTAGCTTAAAGATAGCAAAACCCTGCTTTATGGTCATGTTTGACTTAGGGTTAAAAACCCATTCACCCAATTTAGTGTTCAAAACACTGTGGGTTTTCAGTGCTGAACTAGATGTTCCTCGTCTGGTTCTGGTCCATCAGAGAAGATAAACAACAGTGCTGTCATGGTTTCAGTTGCCTACCTACATATCACACGGGAGTTTAGCTAGCAGTCCAAATGAACATGTTTCATATTTCTAAGAGATAATTGGCTCGTGCAGGCTTCACATCTCCCTGGTAATTGGAATAATAATCCTGCAATTATGCCGTTTAGAAGCGACCAAGAAATTTCGGTGGATTTTTTTGTGCGTTTTAATGTGATCCCCAATAAAGACCTTAATGTGTCATAGAAGGCATATGCATGACACGCAGTGCTGCTTCTGAAATATCCAGCACTTAAAGGAATTTTGGTTTTATTTTTAATCAGTCCTGCTAACCAGCAGCGTCACAACAATGATAAAATTTGGTTGCGTTTACTGTTGTTTCTTCAATGGTCTTTTATGCCACATTGCGCAAGCTGTAGACTGTCCCACAGAGCATTATTCTAAAGACAGACCTTATTTGTATTATGTATTATGTTATTGCGGACACTATGGCCCTGTCGTTAGCATGCTGATACACACAGAGCTCCCTCACACGCTCATTCGCGGGCAGTGAAAACAACGTAACGCAGGATAATGATGCGTTTTGTGTTTGGTCCTCGTGCCCGGGCACCGAGCCCACACCCTGGCACGCAGAGTGTCGCTCACATCCCATAATATCGGAGCCTTGTTCACCGAGGCCTCGCTAAGCTGCTGTATCCGTGCCACGCGTGGGCCGGCCCCTGTTTACAGACGTATTTCGTCGTGGGGAATTTTCAGTATCGTAAGTGTTCTTTTTTTTCTTTTCCCAGAGACAGGCTGAGTACCTTGATTGAGAAATAAATCGGCATGCCAGGATTGCCAGAAGGAGACTCTTGTGTGCAGCAGAAATTCCTCCCAAGAATGCATTTTTTGCATCCTGGAAATCCTGAAGAAGCCCCTTCAGGATGGCGCAACAAAGCAAACTGGGAGTGACACTGAGACCACATGCTCCCGTTTGCGAAAGGCGGGGTGCAATGAGAGCGGTTATCTCTGCCTCGTCTGGAAGGACCCGACTCAGGAGCACGTGAATCCATTCTGGCAAATGGCCGCAGACACATATGAAGGTTGTGAGCTGAGCTCACGAGCAGGGAACCATTGCTGAGGCCGAATTGCTAGTGGATCGCCTAAATAATTGATTTTCTAGATACATCCATATAATATACATCTATGTAAATGTGTCAGTGTGCTGGTCTCTGTATAAAAAGAGAGTACGTGATATGAGAGCATGATAATAGTTACGATAATTATCAATGAAGTAATGAAACGAGAGTAATGATAATTTATAATAAGTCAATTGAGTATAATAAGTCTCACTGAATTCATTATAAATAGGTTCTAGATGACTCCTGACCTTTGCTGCAGATCCCCCCCCCCCCCCACCCCATTGTCTGAAAAACACTCCCAAAACTCCACTTATTGCCTTGCGAAATATGGTGGTTTGCCAACAGTGTGTTTTGTCTGGTTCAAATTAGCCGTGTTGCACCTCTTCAGGTTAACAGGGATTTGCCTTTACTGAAGGCCACTTGATCGTTAGCTATGCAAAACGATTAAGCAATAATCCACCGAGAGTGTTCCTAGCCGGTTACAATGGCTTAGCACCACCAGTACGTTTATCCTAGACAGTTAACGTAATTATTAGGTTTATCAAGTTTGTTGTGAGTGTTGGCCTGTCACCCTTGCTTTTGGTTATTTACATCTACCACCAGGGGGCAGTGAAAGTACCAAATGCAACACAGCCAAATGACTCAGAAGCTATCAGACAAAACATATTCCACCCAAGTCTCTGGGTATCATAAGACCAACTTAAGTCTGAGTTGCACCCTCTTTGTACTGTGACTGGTCTGGAAGCCATGGATATAAGTCTAAATTGTTGCACATATCAAAGAGCCGTTTGACACTCTGCAAACCAGCCCACTTATGTTCCCATTAAAGAGTTTGCGAGTTCATTTGGAGTCTCCGAAGACAAAATACAGACAAAAATCTGTCTATACTTGCCCTCACTCTCTTCACCTGTATATGACAAGATCCATTTAGAATTTTCCTAGCTCAAGGCCCTGCCTTGAGCTTTTACCTGGTCTTTACGATGCTTTTCAGAGATTCCACACGTCTGCTTGCGTCTATTAGACCGGTTATGAATGGACTGAAGGTTACCGGCCTTGTGAGTGTGGAACCAGACCTATTGTGGAATGGGAATTACGTATTCTGTTTTAGAATAGACGGCCAATGTTTTTAAAGGAAATGTTACCAAGAAAGAGGGAGGCCTTTGCCAGCCATTGTTTAATTGTATGTATGATGGAACCTCCTTAATCACAGTACCACAGATAAAAAAAAAAGATGTTTGACCTGGTACGGTCTTATGCATAATTATTTTCCCTGCAAGGTAAATTTAATCCCGGTCATAGTATTATTGCAAGAAGAATTATTATTGATTATGTCTCATAAGACAGTTCTTCATATATTTGAAAGTCATTCTTTTGACTATGTTTACATTCCAGCCCATGGAATCGAATGTTCCGAAGGAATTCCGCAGGAAGACTCTGTAGTCCTGTAGCACACTGTGGTCGCCAGTGCAGAGTCCTGTTGGGAAAGTGTCCCCTTTAGCCACAGAGACTAACATCCTTGGCACTATAAAGGCGCCTCTTGCTTGGGGAGTGCATGAGTTTTGCGGTGTCAGTGAGCAGCGTGAAACATGCCAGCTAAACCCGACAGGAAGGGTGCCCATTCAGGACAGCCTTTTTGCAACGAGAGCAATTCTGACAGCAGATAAATAATAAACTCCATGTCCAGTTAATGAGCGATTTACACATACAATTGTCTAAATTATGGCAGGGAGCACAAAATAAGGGCCAAATCCGAACCTCCATAATAGTGTAACCAATACCCAAAACTCTGTCTGCACTATGCAAAGGGGAAAGTTTCACATCATGGAAAATAACTACTTGCTGCTAGCTTTGTCTTAAATATTTGCCACAGTCCAGCTTTCTCAGGAAATTCTTTCAGGTAACCGATAAATGTTATATAGTATTTGTCTCACTTGTACATCACTTTGGACAAGTGCAAAGACTAAAAAATAAATACAATTCTACAAATTGTATTGAACAGATTCCAGTATGATTTCACGTGTTTGGGAGATTTCCTAAACAAGCCACCTTACTAGATTACAGGCCTAACAATTACCTAAAAGCATAGCATTCAAATTTAAATACAATGATTTATATACAAGCTACCAATAACTGGATTGTTATCTAAGAGCTTTTGTGTATTGGAACAACTCCCCCTTTCTGATTAATGATTGGTCAGGAATGTATCCTGAGTAGCATACATTTGATCTCTGGTTTACTCTAGCAAATTATCTTGGCCAATCGGGGCCCAACCATCTGGGCCACGCCCACCAATTACCTCTCAGCAGACGCACCTGTGGACTTGTTAACCCAGCTATAGTCAGGTGTTAGCAACTAGCAATTTACATTAGAGTCCCAATGTGGCAAAAGGCAGAGAGAAGAAGAGCAATCTTGATTCGGGTAGTGATGTAAGGCTGTTTCTGTTCACATTTTTCTGGGTCTTTAAGAGTTAGTAGAAAACCTTAACGTGAAATAGCACTTGTGTTAATCGAGACGTATACCGTTTTCAATGAATATTCCCTTTAATGGATTGCAAGTGAACTACGCCACTTTTTTGTTGATATTACAGTGCAATTCCCTATACTGGTATATAAGAAGGGCAAACTGGCATTGTGAGTAATTGGACCCTCATATGGGACTCACAGAGATGGTCTCCATGGGAAGTGAAGAGGGGAGATAATGTGTTGAGGAGTGCTTCAGTTCTGCCGCACGGTGAATATTTAATGAGTGGGACTGCATTTTGGGGGGGGCAGGGAACTGTAAACTGACACCTGTGATCTCCCTGGAAGCCAGGGCTGCAGGCCCTCACACTTTTTACACTTACGTTTTACTTTTATTTAGCAGACACTTTTTTGTCGAGAGTGACGTACAAGTGAGTCAAACTGCACATTGCAGACGCACATGCCGTTAAGGAGACGATTAGGCGTAAATGCAGCTAGACTCGGCTTCTAATGAGCGCCCATGTACGAGTGTAAGCAGTATGGGAGCAGGAGCTACACAAGAACTTCTAAAAAGGCAGGAACCTATCAGTACGATTCAAAGATCAAGTTGGGATATTTGGCTCGACTTAACGTTTGATGATTCAAAAAAGGATCATACTCAGTCAGACCATCAAATCTAACAATGCTACAACATGCTTTGAGCCCCTTTTTTTTTTTTATTTTAACAAAGAGCACCATCTAGTGGTGTCAGAAAATACAGCAAGTGGTTCAAGCAGCTTCATTTTGCCATCTCTAGCATAGCCTGTTAACCAAGACAACCTTGACTTATGGATGCTAGTCAACAGCCACAACCTGGCAACTGAATGGAATCAAACTATTCTGTTCCTCCAGCCCCAAGCCCTCGAGCAGTTTAAGCAAGGCAGCTGCATGAGAGGCACAGGTCCAACCTGTGCTGTATTTTTTTGTATTGCATTAGCATTTGCATTGAGGGACCTTGATGACCTCAAACAAACTCATTGATCAAACTCCATGTCTGAGTCCAGACACATCTCCTTACGAGTTCCTTCAGCCCAAAGTGTCCTGTGCCTGAAGCAGTCCTGCGTTAGACCACAGCTGCACATTAGACCTGTGTTTCCCAATCCGGTCCTTGGGGACCCACAACCGCTCCATGTTTTTGCACCCTCCGAATTCCCTACCAGACAGTCCACATTTTTGCTCCCTCCCAGGTCCCGTGGGTCCTGCAGGACTGAATTGGGAAACACTGCATTAGACATTTGAGAGCTCTTTCTGAGAAGGGTCAGTCACTTTAGTCAATGTTTTTAATATAGCACAGAGTAACCTGCGTTCATAGCACGGACTGTAGTTGCATCTCAGTAACAGTTCATCTCACCGAGTACCCCATACAAACACACTTAACACAGGAAATCACATTTCTCCTGGCATTCCTGTCCCATTCATCATGCATATGCAGCTGTGACTTTATCCAAGGAGATAAATATCTAAAAAGTAAGAATAAATTCACATAATTCAGTAGCATAAATCCAAAAATTAAAAAAAATCCCTTATCCTGTGAGGGTACTGCAGGTATAAAATGCATATATTTAAATTTTTGTTCCAATGTGCAAAGTTTTATGTGTTTAAATCATTCACAGCCTGGTGCAATCCCTAACATCCTTCTTGTAATATTAATAGGTAATTATTTTGGTTTCTTTTTTGTTCAGTGTATAAATGTTTGACACCTCAATCACTGCTCTCTACAATGCAATATATTATACCTGTTCCGTTTCACAAGGTAATACTTCTCATGCTATTAATCCGAGCAGTAATGTGCTTAAATGTCGCTCCTCTACATGTTAAAGATACAAGATACTCCCTGATTGTCTTGCATAAGCCTTTGAATCACAAAGACATGATAACATTACAGTGGAGGATCATCTCTGTCGCTGAAATGGGATGTGTCTGGAAGTTCCTGTGATTTCTCCCAGATATGGTCAGAGAATAGCGCCCAATTGCAGCTTAGGAATTTCCTCAGATTATACCTTCCCCTCCCTCACCCTAACTGCCAAGAAATGTGTGCATTATTGCTCCCGTCTAACATCTCCAGTTACATGAAACCAGATGCTCCTTCTGTAGGTTTCACACATACTTTCAGAGCTGTGAGAACTGTCTGGGTTCTCAATGAACTACCACACCGAGAATAAAAAAAAGGGGTGTATGTTTGCTGGTGTAGATGTGAGGGAGGGCCCTTTAAATGACAGCCACGACCTCATCGTGAGTCACAAATGAGCCTTTCCATAATGCGTCCATCATATGCTAACCATGGATCCACACTGTAGATATTGAAATTGACAAATGTTGCTGTTTTTTTTTTTTTACATACATCTAAATCACCTAAACAACCTCACATCTACCGCCACAAGTACCAGCTGCTCTCCTGATTAAATGTTAAATGGGAATTGCTTTATTCAATATATAGGGTATGGATGGAAAAATTGATGTCATTTTCCTGGAGGAATAGCAGTTCTGTGATGTGGGAGACCTAGTATGTTCCCGTTCCATTATATACTTTACACAGAAACATTCACTCACTGGTCTATGCTGTTCCAAGACAATTATCCACAGATAATTATAACCTCTTTTCAGTGCATTGTCAAACAACCTCTTTTAAGACAAAGTTTTCACAAAGGACATTTGTTGTGCTTTGAAAACTGAAAAGCCACAATCAGATCTTGCTTGATATTGGGAAAAAAGGGGCAGCTTTAGAATCTTAATGCTATTCACTCTGAAGTCAGTGAACTGCCTGTAAAAGGCAACTGAGATCGCTAAATATACACAGCGGTTATGAATTTTAAATGGGAGTACAAGGAGACTTTAAATAATTGAAAACACACAAAACGATCAATAACAACTTCCCATTTATTATTGATTCACCATAACACAAATATCCCTGCACTTTTGGAGAGAAGCAGAATCTGGATGAGCGTGCAAGACATTGCACTGCCGATTGAGTACGTTTTGCTTCATACGAGCAGTTTCACCCAATGCAATTTAATAGAGAAGCATAATTACATGTATTGAGTGACAAAGGAAAAAATTCAAAGACGCAAAGGCAAGTGAATATTACATTTGTAGGATGTTGTTGCAACTTATAATTATACTAATTGCTTGTTAATAAAAAATGGACAGGCACTACATTGACATAGTTCATCTGGTTGCTAGGTGATCGGTTACACCTGTGTGAATTAGTGAATCTATCTCACTGAACACGAATCATATATAATCTACAATAACTCGGGCCCCCAAACTGATGGGAGCTTATATAGTGGTACAGTCTTTTATAAAAGAGTTGGTAGCAAGATAATGCAAGGAAGTCGCACCCAGTTTTAAGGAAAACCTATTTAAATGGAATACCTTTTTGTGAAAACTTTTTAATCAGATTGTAATATACAAAGAAACACTATGAATAAAAATTTACATATTACGTATTTTGCTTGAAACAAAGACTCACTACCACTTCAAAGACACAGTTGTTACACCATAAAACTGCTACACTATATAACAATTACACTGTATAATTTATACATGTTCTGTAAAACTCAGATCAATGGTCCCTTGCCTGATCTTTTTATTTGGCTGCGTTTAAGAAATCACATCTCATTCTTGTGTTTTGTTCAATCAAGCAGTTTCTACAGAGACCTTTCGGGGGGGGGGGGGGGGGTTG
>JAODLC010000047.1:9360217-9379023 GCA_026781145.1 Hippopotamyrus pictus
GGGGTTGGCGTCGGAGGGAATTAAAAACAGTTCCTTTTATGGTGTAGCCAAAGAAAAAGTTGCACTTCCTGACTGTTGGCTAAAGATATGCGCTGTGGTATTTTTCCACTCTGGTTCGTTCTTTTGTTATCTTCCCGCTCCCTTAGGTGTTTGGTGTTTTTTTCCTGCAGTAAAGGAACCAGAAGGACCTGCCCATACTGAGAGTGACATGGGGGGGGGCTTGTCCCATCAAGCCAAGGTTTCATCTTTCCCTCTCACTCCTACTCTAACAGGAAATGAGCCAGGATCGTAGCGAATGGCCATCCGCCGTGGAGTCATGTGCCAAATGAGTATCCTTTGAGAATTTTGTTTGTTTCTGCCTGTAAGTGTTTATTAAAAATCTGTGCAAAGGCCAGCATTTCCCATAACCTGGAGCAAAATCAGTGGGAAAACCTTTTTTTTAAGCCCAACAGTAAAGAATTCTATTGTGCGCAAGCAGAATATCTTACTGCTTCATGCTCTAATATGATATAAAATACTCCTCTCTGTATCCTTTTTTTTGGAAAAGAAGCACATTAGGAGGAACTTACATTTCCTAAGGATCTCCTAATGTCAGTCGTAAATCAGCAGAGGAACGCTTTCACTGCCTAGAAGCGTTTCTACCTGTCGTAACATATTGAAAAAATGTGCATGAAACATCAGTCATGGTGTGACGTTATGCATAATTCAAAGACCTTATCTCTGAGGAAGATGGGTCTGGCAAATTCATAAGTGTCCGTACGACTGCCTCTGTGCTGTAAGTGAGATTTAGCTCCTGTAATAATATAATTCAAATCTTTGCAGAACAATGTCTACCCATTAAAATGGCCAACAGAAGCTCTCCACTAACTACCAGCCCCTCTCCTCGTTGTCAGCCTTCCAGAGATCTCTGGGAAATGTCAGCGAGCTACTAATTGGGTCCCTGTAAAGAACACAGCCACAGAATGTTCTAGCATGTATCCAGTGCAGAGTTCCTCACACTAATGTGATCTCCCCAAGCATGCAGTGTACATTCTCCAGTGTTCTGAGACACTGTACATGAACCTGGAAAACAAAGTTTCACTTTGTCTTGTGAAGTCCAAGTTGTATCTGTGTACTTGTCTAGCCTCAGCACTTAAAAAAACAGGAAATGTTAAACAAAGAACTGGTATCCAAAAGCCCAGCCAAAAGAAACCATGCTACCATCAGCTTGTGGTGATACCATCAGCCTATCCCATGACTCATGAGGCCATGAGGCATTGCCAATGCAGCACGATATCGCCACTTTCTCTGCAGAGTTGGGAAAAGAAAAGCACCCGCAGATATAACGTTTTAATTTGGAGGTTTCTGGCGGTTAATTTCTTGCTTAGCACTTTGCAGATCATTATCTCAATTTAGCCAGAGTTACATAAATGAATAAGCTAACCAATGCAGTAGTTCATTATTCAGTGAATATATCACAAAGACCCATGGTGATCTAAACGATTCGTAGAATAAGGGTGTCTTTGAATGTGATAATTGTACATTTTCAGAACGTAAAAAAATGACTGACGCAAGAACAGGACGTGTATGGGCATGAAACTGCATCTTAAATTCCTCCCACAAACATCTGTGAATATGGGACTTGGTTTTTTTGTTTTTTACATTTTTACAAGTAGTGCGGTCTCTCCTCTAAAATCTCATCATTACTGTTCTTAATAATTTTTCTCCCTTTGTTTTACTATGACAAGGAATTGTATACTTTTGTATGTAATTCATTTTACGTTGCTACTTTTTATAAGTTTTAGAATAGAACCGATCGATATATGCCTAACTTTTATTTGATGTTTTTCCAACGTAGTGTATAATGAGGTTTTAAAAAAAGAATTAAAGTATCTTTCTTTTAACTGATTTTTCTTTCAAACCTTTGCATTACATAAGAAAAAATGGACTCAAAAGAAAACTATTCGGGAACTGCCTGATATAACGGCCGAAACATCAGTATAGGAGGTTGAATCCCGATCCTGGCCTCGTCCCGCGTCCGCGTTTTATCTGCAGCTTGGAGCCCTGTAGTCGGATAGCCTCGCTGTCTCCTCCTCGGTCCGCCATTTCGCAAAGCCGGCGGAACGCCATTCGCGGGTCCTGTCATGGAGGAACAACAAATGGTCTTTGTTACAGTGTTAACGTGCAGACATACATGGCGTAAGTCTGCCTGTGCTGTTTTCAGACGGTGGCGCCATTAGCGATTATGACAACGAATGAAACTCCATTTTGTATATGAAGGTTAAATTCTGTCGCATGAAAATTGCAGAATGTTTTATAATCTTCTACGATTATTAAAATTGCATTAATTATTTTATATAACAAAATCTGATTCTGATTATATATTTTATCTGTAAAGGTTAAATCAACATTTCCTGGTATTTTGATGGACAAGCGCAGTTGTTTACAAGTTTTTAAAACGGTTTCAATTTTATTTTAATTTTTCCTTCCAGTACATTTAATTGACCCCAATGTATATTTTAAATACAACATGCCTGTCAGGAAGAAATTAAACGTTTGTTACCAAGCTGAAAGGAATACTTTATGCAAATATGCATTTATGTTTAAGATGTTTGATCGTTTTCACTGCACAATTGCATGGTATGAAAGAATAAAGCTTTTTGTTACTAACAGTTAGGCTACTTGTCATTTTAAGGAAGTGTAATCTAAAAGTGCCTAATTTAAAAGCAGTTAACGAGCAGAGTAAAGTCGTGGAGTGTTAAAATTACGTCTCCAAAATGTAGTTCTATTATTTTCAAACTAAAGCGGTAGAGATAAATCCCGGGCTTTCCAGCCGTAGCGGAACAAGTCTGATGAGATACGGTCAATGATAAAACACTGTTTAAGCTCAAGAGTATACCCGAGCACCTTGGAAAAGTAGGATACACTGCACGTCTTTCGCCCAAATCCTGCAAACATATACGATGTCTATAGTCTATTACATATGTACAAGCAACATTATATCTTAATTCTCACTTTACCGTAAATCATTAATCAATACTGTGTTAACCTGAAATTGCGTATGCTCATAATAAACGTGACTGGAGTCTTCATGTTCTACATTGTAACGCTTAGAAGGCAATTTGTTTGCGCTGTTATGTTAAAACGTATCAAAGTTGAACGAATGTAGCAAGTCGTATCACCGCCATATACCGAGATAAAAGCAAAACTTGCAGTCGAAGTGGGGATTTTATGTTGTTGTTTTTTTGTTTTTTTTTTTTTTTTTGCTGCGTAAGCATGCGTCAATAGCAGGGAAGATTGTTTATTTGCTTGGCTAACAGGAGTGGATTAACAATATATGTGACTTTGAAAAGCACAACACTGTGGTTGCATCTGCAAATATGTATTTTTTTATTTTTTAAAAGCAGATGGTAGTAGCGGAAAAAAATGCAGAGTATTGTGCATTGGGGTCAGGAGGCAGCGCTTCGGAAACGCCTCCTATTGGCGGGAAAAGACGGCCACTTGTCACGCGCCAACCAGGTAAATTATACGTGCTGCTGATCCCCGAGGACTGACTTCTTCTAAATAGGCTACCTAAAAACACTATTTAAAATTTGGCAAAATTCTTCTTTCATTTTTTATACGCTATTATCCCGAAAGAACAACAATCCATATATCGACGGTACAGTTTTATTATCATAACGTGTTTGAAACCCGTATAAATGCGATTTTCTTAATTAGGTTGAAACTGGGAAAAAATCGCGGTCGATGTTTATTCGTTAATTTGACAGTAATTAATCGAGCTCGCCGTAGTACCGACATTGAGATCCTTCGTCATGTTCTCTAAGCTAAAACGAAATCTCTGGTAAAAGATCCTAACTTTCGTTGCTAAAAACAATAATATTGCTCCTATATTTGTCTTAGATATTTCATTCTACTGCAGATGCACCTTACGTGACATTTACTTGCGAAATGTTAAAACGAATGTGTCTTTGTAGCAAGGGCGTACAAACCAACTTTATGTCGCTAGATATTCAATTGTATTTCCCTTCTTTAACAGTAGGTGGATTCATGAGTTGCTCAACAATGAACTGATAAGGCTTCAGTGGACTTTAGTCAAATATTTTGCTTATCATATACTTCTTATTTACTCGTCTTATAGACTTTTAATCTGAATTTCTAATTTGAATATGAGGTTTGATTTAAGGTATCATCGAAATTAAAGGCATGATACAATGACTAAGGCCAGCCTGAGAATACCTGTAATTGAATCCCCCTGCGTGTGGTCTCGGGACTTGAATTGAAGCAACGGCACTCAGGGCTCGAGCTGCCTTTTCAGCGGGGCCTATTATTTCGTCGCAAAATCATGACGCACGCCTGATCTTATTTTGAGATAAATTGCCCAAGAAATGAAGCAGCAGCACTATATGGCAGCAAAGTAAGTTAGGCAGCTATAGAAGACACTTGGTGTTATGAACACACTAGTTCTAAAAACATTATATAAAAAGTCTAAAAATAAACACGGATCTGTTTCAAACTTTGCAGACATGCTGTATGAGTGACAAACTGGAAGTGATCATATATTCTGTCAGATAGCCCCAAAACTGAAACAGTGCCACATAGTGATAGCAAAAAAAGTGAAATTTATGACACTCGATCCCTTTATCACAACTCAAAAAGTATTTGACAGATCTTTTTCGACGTTCAAGCATAGAGAGAAGAGACTAATATGCTTGACCATGTGAACATAAAAAAAATTAAATTGATATTCCTGTAGTTGATCTTTGATGGATCTTATTACTGCTCAACAAAACCATTATATAAATGAAAATCTACTGTCAGGATCCATCCCTGCCGTGTCTGTTTCCCTCTTTGGCCAGCTGGTGGCGCTGGCCATCCCGTTTGTGTTCCCATAGTCCTGTGTGCTTCACAGGCCCTAGTGTGCTCCCCTGTTCCCCATGTAGCTGTTTAAGCTGAGAACCAGGCTTCCCTGCCATCATGAGTTTGTTACTTATTTTTGTTATATTCTGATTTGTTAGAACTTCTGAGGTTGTTTTTTTTTGTCACCTTGGTAATTGTTGTCGTATTTCAATTTAGGCCTTGGCTCTTGTGTCTTTGGTTCTAGTTTACCCTGCCTGTGTCTAGTTTAGTTATTATGTTCTATGTTACCAGTACCTCTGAACATTTGAATCTGAACTGATTCTGATAACTACCCTCACCTGGATCTTGTGTCTGTGGTTTTCAGTGGTTGTTAACTGGTTATGGGCCCCACCTGTACCCCCCCCCCCCCCCCCCAGAGCTTCACTCTCAATTTTGTGTGTATATATATCTGTGTATGTCTCAAAAGGAGAACAATCAACCACGTTTAACCATTAAGAATGTGCCAATAGGCAAATCACCTTGTTCCCCAATATTCCTTGCTGGTTTGTGGGCACTTATAAATAAATAAATTGTGTAAATAAATGTGTTTATTTTATATTGCTATTTTTAAGAATTAATCTATAACATTTATTTCACTATCACATTCAGCATTTTTTTACTTTTACTCTTCTACTTGTGGCAGAATTAAGCTAGGTCATTTTCAGTTACATTTCCTCTTAACAATTTGGGAATCAACCTATTTAAAAATGAATGCCACACATTAAAAAAGTCTCAACATCCTCTAACCCAAGCCCAAATAAGCAGTTGGAAGATGGGTGGATGGACAAATGGTCCCAACATTTTCAGAATTTTCCAAGGAACTCTTACCAGTTAAATGCAGTCATTCAAAAAAATATGTTATCATTACAGTATCTACAGCATATTCCTTTGTACCTTAATTTGCCATGTAGTCTGATCAGTAAGCCTGCTTACATTATCGCTGCTATGTTGATCAGGAAACACTAGATGGCAGTAAGTCTCTTTAATAAATATTTTTGCACAATTTGTCCTTGTAGAAATGCCATTTTTTGCCTAGATGGAAAAACACAATTTATAATCAGTGCATTCATAACTTTATTAACAGTGGTGTAAAAACAAATCTTTATTAAAATATTCTAATAGCAGTAACATGAAAATACTGAAAATGTTAATTTGGAAGTTTCCAAATAATACCTTTGGCTTTAAAGAAACACCTTGCTATCAAAATGGTTTTTGGCACCCTTTATTTTTATTAATTCTTAATTGTTAGTCATTTTCAGTATGAATAATAATTATCAGAATATATAGTAATTATCATCAGAGGCTTATGAACATAATCGGGGCCCCTGCTCTTTTCCATGATATAGTAGTTGCCAGCAGTAAAAGTTGTCGACTGAGGAGGGGGTTAACATTTTATTAAACATGGTTGGTTGAGGCCCTTTTCTAATAGAGGCCCCTGGGCTTCAGTATGGGTAAACCCTATATTAACCTATATCAAGAACTGGTCACTGTGGCTGTACTTGTCAGCAGCGAAGAATGAAAACAGTAACCCAGACATGCTAACTGTATGATTAAGACTTAGTTTAACTTAGTTTAACTGCACCGAGACCTGTGCAGATGCGCTGCCCCTCATGCATTCAGTCAGAAAGAGGCAGCGTTTCTTTAACATCTAAAAAATTATGAGTTCCGTTTTTCTGAAGGCACTTTGTAGGACCTTCTGGTCAGTGGAATTAATGAAATGCATCGTGTAAGTTCTGCTTGTGGAAGCAGCCTGTCTGTGTATTCGCAGTCTAAATTTGGCTTGGATGCTAAAAACAGCACAGTGACATCATGCTCACTTTTTCCCCAAAAACGAAACAAGATACAATAAAAATGTATTCTGTTGATTTCAGACCCTTGCACATTTCTGTTGCTTATAAGCTGAAATTCTCTGTTTTGTAGCTTTTTTGTTATTTATTGTTATGCACAATAGATAAATACAGAGAATGTAACAAAGTCTAATCACTAGTCAGAGCTTCACCAAGAAATTTTTCTCTCAACGAGATGAGAAAGTGATCTATAGTGACACAGGAAATCCCCTCTGCAAGCAATTCTACCTTTTTTCTTACTATCTCTACATAAGCTAAATCATAGTTCTGTTTAGCAGTAATGTGACACTATACTGACGTTGATCTAAAGTAATTACGCTTGGCCAAGCCTAAAGCCTAAAGCGATTAATTATGCTGTCACACACTTAATGAAACAGCAGAACAAAAGAAACTGTATATTTATTTGTCGAAGAGTTGTTCAATAAATGAGCACATTAAACCTTATACTTTTGTTTGATTTTTTTTTTTGGGGTGTAACCGTTCAAGCCCAGCAGGAAGAACCTGTAGCATATTTTAGCGTTTATTCAGAAATCGTAACTGCGTGTAACGCAGTGCGCGCAGTGATCACAGTGATCGCCATGGGAGTGTCTTGCAAAACCAGTGCTGTTGATTGCAACGTTGTCGTGCACGTTCTCTCTGTCTGGTGCCTGTTGAATGTTCCAACAATGTCCAAAGCCTTGTGGCCCCAATGCACAGATGTATTTGGTACCACCTGCAAGACATTTCTATGCACATCTCTATGGGGCTTACCGAGGGAGGAGGATGGTTAAGGACTTGTGATAGAATGAAAGTTGCCGTTTCAGGTCATGGGTCGCTCGCTGAGGTGATTCGATGAGTAATGGCAAGCCAATCAGATTTTTACTCATGTTGCGGTGACCTTCTGTAGGTGATTGGAGAAATTAGGCTTCAAGATCCACTGTGGGTAGGATTATCTTGTGATGTCGCTCTCCAAGTTTATCCTACTTCTCATTGGTTACTTTGGTTAAACCAGTCTGTGATTAATAGAGCGTGATAATCTAACTCATCACAGGCTTACAACCCTCATCTCTCCCATCAGCACCTTCTGTAGTCTTGGCTGCACCCTGGAACAACGCCATAGGACTGCATAACACGGCACACGGTTTGGACAGCTTCTGTCAAGGTGTTTATAAGCCTGCAGGGCAAGACTAAGGAACATCGCAGCTTTTGAAAGATATGACCTCATATTAATGTGACGACTGTGCTGTCGCGTTCTCGAGGCTGAGGGCTTAGCTTCATGATCTAAACCAACTGTGCTGCCTCTTTGTCCATTATTACAAAAGGCCCTATTGTGACTGTTCGCACAGATTGACCATTGTTGGACTGTGGGAGAACAATGTCCCATGGGTTTATTTTTATGGTTAAGGTGGCAGAGTTAAATGTTGATTACCAGATACTTATTTCAAAACCTATCTTGTCACACAAGATGTCACTGTCACACACATTAATTGTGTTATCCCATGCCTTCCATGTTTGAAATGACTTTCTGTCCTTTTTTGTAATTCCTCGGGCATGACCAGTTTAGCAGTAAGCGGTAAGAATGGGGGCATGTTTTACTTCATAATGGAATTAGGCCTACAGATACCGTCATTTCACTCATAGAAAGCTCATGCTCAAGGCAGTAGTTGTGGCTGACTGGTTTCTTATAAATGCTCCATTTAGGGCTTCAGCGATTCAGGGCCTTTCCTGGGAAGGACGAGATGTAAGGGGGACACTGTCCTACAGGGGGCACCGGTCTGTCACGACACACTCATATATTAGTACTGTTTAACAGGGATGTGAGTGTGTTTGTCACAGTCGGAGCAGTCGGGGTGTTTCTTGGAGGAAATCAGCATAGGGAACATGCAGCTCCCACAGTCTGAGAGCTGGGGGTCTGATTTGAACTAGAAACGCTGGAGTTTATCCACTAGGGCACTGTGCTGGCCTACATTTATCCAGCTATATATGAAAAGGGCTCTATTAAGCATTTCTGGCTTTTACCTTTCCATTAGTGTGTTATATAGTGTTGTGTGCATGTAAACAGTCCAAACACACCAAAGCGAGTAACTATCACCACAGAAACCCCTCTTCCCTCATGTGCCTGAAACACCTTGTTGGAATTCCTGTTCTTACTTACGTGACATGGTGAGGTCACGTCGTAAAGCAATCCTTATTGGCTGTCAGTCAAGGATCCTTCTGCAGTCTGCAAGACAGGGGTGGAACGTTGTATGGCAAGCTGACCGATCGGGTAAGCTGACCAATCAGAGCACATTAGGCTCATGGGGGGTGGGGCTTAAAGTTACACAGAGTGAATAGAGATGTACAGTATGAGAAAAATTAATGCATGTAAATCTATCCTAGTTGACCCCAAAAATAAAATTATGAGCAGTGAAAATGAGAATAATAGAACCTCTTTAAACCATAATTACCGTACAGTGAGTATACCTGATATACTGTATCATTTATGCTTATAAATATATTTCCATAGTATTTCTTGTGAGGCTTCCCCTCAAACTCATATGCAAAGACCCCCTAACAAATGGTGTTGTACCTGATAGCTTTTTGCATAGGGTGGCCGGAAATTGAATGATCTGTTGCTGAACCAGCCACTAGAGGACGTTAGAGGGTTGAGAATAGCAGCCTCTGAAAAGCGGTACTTTCCCCGTGTGCGCGCATATGTGTGACTGTGTGGGTGTGTGAACAAGAAAGAGGAAAAAGCAACAGGTTTTAGCAACCGCAGGCCAAACTGTATGTAATGGAGATATGAGGAAGTTTACTGAACAGCTCACTGTGGTCCGTATAGCAGTGGAAAGGGAAGGGAGTATTGCTTCTCAGCTATGTAAAATTTTAATTTTATCTCTTTTATAATAGATTTTAATCTGTCATTGGCACCTTGCATCATTTTGGAGAGTTCCAGCTCTTTTCGTTTGACTCACATTAACATTCGTGTATCTCGGCGAGCATTCTGAAGCCGCTTTCCTCCTGGCAGGTCACCCGAGTCCAACAGGAAGTGGGCAGGCCTCGCACTTCCTGTCTGGGTTTATCTGAACGGTCACGGCGTAAAGGAGGCTGTGGTGGAGCCTCTCCCTCAGTTCTCTCCAACTCTCTGACCTTTAAATCTCCTGCGGCCTCAGTTCTGTCCATTCAGGATGTCGACGCACAACCTTACTGAAAGATCAGCACGTGTCTGAGGGGCTTTGAGAAGAGGGATGGTTCAGGGATGGTTCTTCCATTGGTTCCCTGTGAATGACACTTGCGCAAAGGGCTCAACAAAGTAAATTCATTGTCAGTCACACGTAAGTTATATTTCAGATGTTAAATCAAGGGGGATGATTCTCAGTTAGAAACCTGGATTTGGTTTCACGATTTTTCAACAAAATCCCTCTCCATTTGGCTTTGATCCATCCTTATGATTCATCTGAATGGATTACCATGTTACTCGATCATTAAATTACTCATGACCTACAACCTTTACTTCCCAAAAAGTTTTTGCGATGGCGGCATAAAACTGCTCGTGGGAGTTTTACTTACATAAAAATGTTCTGAGGCCAAGGCATCCGATTGGTCAGTCCTGCCTCCTCTATAATCTGATTGGTTATCTCTCTAAACCAATCATGTTTCGCTCTGCCCTCCGAACATTTTTGTGTAAATATAACTCCCATGAGGCACAGAACTACATTGTTGATCTTACAATCCGTTAAACTAGATGGGTGCGTAGCAGAGGCTGTTATCTATCATGCAGCAGGAGAGTTAGTCTATAAACTATTAGTGTAAGGGTGAGGATTTATGAATTTCTCTAACTGTCAAACTGTCAGACCAGAAGTCCTGTTATGTCATAGGGTTGTATTAACTTCCTTTATTGCATGCATTTATGTTTGGATGAGTATGGGAAATTGTAAGTTTCTAAAATTACCTTGGGTAAAAGCATCTGATGAGAAAATGATGTCATTACACTTAATATTTGTACCCTACGGTGATAGAAAGTAGAAAGTTTGCTTTCTAAAATCGAAAACAGATACACTGAGTTCTCACTTTCACAAGCTGCTCGTGCTCGCTCCTGAAAAAATGTGGGCAAGGTCTACAAGTGTGGACAAGCAGCAGAGACAACTGAAAGGTCACCGTCAGACCTGCCGGTTTGCTTTGACAGCCAGCGACAACATAGCCCTGCCCCCCCGAAGCACTTTGAAACAGGCCAATCAAAAGCCCCCAGGAAGTTTTTCGACCCAGGCTGTACGGCGATGTCCACACTTCCTGTCTGATACAGCCCACTATACTTTATCTCACATGTGTTTCTTTCCAAGACTGATGCCTTTAATTTGGCCCTAAAGTATCAACATATTGAGAGAGAGTCAAAAAAACAAGTAGCAGGATTGATTCAATAACATTAAATCAGACAGCTAGTTTATTTGATTTAGAGTTGAGGAGGGGCTTTGTTTTATAAATATCTCGAATGAATAAAAGGCCGTGACACATGGCATTTCTCTTATGGAGCCTTTCACAGGAACAAATGATAACCAGAGCTGCAGTAAGAGGATACAGAATGTCTTCTTGTTTTAGTTCTGCGCCACTGTATATTATGAAAAACATCTGGATCTGAACATTTGTGGTCGCCCTGCCCCAAACAGAACACAGCATCGTTTTCAAAGCATTGCCGTAGTTTGCTACTCAGCTGATGATGATGATGATTTAGTGTTTTACCCCAGCTTCCACCCCCAACCCCATCATCAATGTCAAGAGCAGAAAACCTCACAGCAGATTTGTCAGTTACCTCGCAGGTATCTGGGTTGGGTGAACGCAGACGCAAAGCCAATCTGTTAAGAGTTAACACAACCAGTTAATCAACACCAGGCCCCATTAGTAGGGTTGTGTGGGCTGTTCAAAGTGCATTTCAAATAAATCAGACTGGCACAAGTCAGTTCCCTGTGTGGTGTTGCATGCAGGCTAAATAAGCACGTTTCTAAATGGAGGAACAAAGCCAGCATATAGGACCCTCCCCAGAAGAAAGCAAGAGCATCTATGTTTAATCATTGATAGTGGGTCCTGGGAGCGAGACCTGCACAAGTTCTGAGAAGGCAGTTTAGGCACGTTGATCTGCACTTCTGAAAGATAGCAGCAGGAACAGCTTTGTTTTTGTGTCTGATTTCATGAAGGTTCTGCTGGTGCGCCTGGACACTTTTAGCGAATGCTAAAGGTTTTGTTCCTATCGGCACAGCTTTCTGTAGGACATTGCATACCAGCCGAGTCCCGCAACTATAGTACCATATCTGTCCCTCTCAGCCACTTACCGCAGATTTATGGTACCATGACAAAACATATCAGAATGTCACCTGGAAAAAGATGTATCGATACGGATAAGGTAGAAATATTTTCCCTCTGTTCTTAGCCTATAGACATCTTCCAAAGATGTATTTTCCTAGGAACGCATTACATTATTGATTCAGTTTTGCTGGTGGCATGTTTATTTCAAGGTTGGGGTTATTGAGAATGTAAAATTCAGGGAGATGCTACAAACGTATCATTATGCCTCATGCCGATGATTATATGTTGTGTTACATTAGCAACTGTTAGAATAAGCTACCTGCAAATGTGTGTGTGTCCTGCAATGGGTTGGCACCCTGTCCTGGGTTATTTCCTCCCTTTGGCCTGGACCTTCCAGGATAGGTTCTGCGACCCTGCATAAGACAAGTGGGTATAGAAGATGGATGGATGGATGGATGGATGGATATCACAAATCCATCCTGCAAGTAACTCAGTACCATACGTGAATATGTTGTTTTCATATTCATGCTCTATACTACTTATCCAGTAGAGGGTAGCAGTGTTGATCATTCATGCTAGTTTGTCAAACAGTGGTCCTGGTCTGAGTGTTTTTAGGGATCAGTGTTTTCAAGGCCCTGTTTTAAACATAATTTCGTAATGTTATGCCATTACTGAGTGGCTCACTTGATGGAAGTGCCCTATCAGAAATCACTCACACAGGAAACTTCTCAATACCAAGATGGCAAAGAACGTACTTGCTAACTTGCCCCCCAGGAACAAACTTCGGACACAATCAATTATGGAACTGGTCTCATTGGCAAGGATGCAATCGATGTGTCCTTGATATTTGGGGTGGGGCAAGAATAACATCCTTTTTACTGTCCTCTGTACTTCTGTTCTTGAGTATCAGAACTGTACTTCCTCAATGGGAGATGATGTCAGACAGATACACAAGAACGGTCAAGTAGCTCACTCTCACTATCCGCACCCTTCCTGCACGGAAACTTTCTTCCTCTTGCAAGCTCCAACGTGTGGACAGTGTTCAACACCGGTCTCTAAATGCAGCACAGTCTCCCCCGTAAAGCTGTTTGTTCAGCCATCGATGTCAAGATGGCACCTCAGGGAACATTCCCCAGCCATTGTACTTTACAAGAAAATCCATTCTCCTTTTGTTCTTCAGCCTTGCCGAGCTTAACACAGATGACAGCAGTTGGGGGACATCCTGGAGTAATGTTTCAATACAGACATACAGGATGTTCCATAGGGTTCTTCTCTGTTTCCGCAGCAACTATTCCTGTTGATTTATGAACGTTTGCAAAGGCTTCAACTTCTGTCATTCCCACTACATTTTCAGCCTGTGTTGTTTTGTCATGTTGCAAGAATTGATCATTATATTAAGGACCTCTCGGTACTGGAAATTTATGTCTAAACTGTATGCATTGAAACTGAATGACATCCCATCCAGGGTATACCCAACATTCTACCTTGGGCTTTCAAAATAGACGCCAAGTTTGCTGTGACCCTGTGTCAGATCAGCAGTTATGGAAGATGGGTGGACCTATTTACTGATTCCACTTTTTATTCTAGTTTTGTAATGCACTGTTGTGGTCTCTCCATGTTGTGTTCCTCCAAATGCTCCATTTCCTCCCACAGTCCAGTAGTGTCCCTAAATTGCCCAATAGATTGCCCAATAGATTGCCCAATAGATTGCCCATAGTGTATAAGTGTGGGCTTGAGTTATTCCCTCTTTTGTGCTTCTTTGCCTTGGGCCCTGACATGCTTGAGACATGCTCCAGACCCCACCATGATCCTGACCTGGATAGGTGATTAGAAGAAAGATACATGGATGGATTATGATTAAATTGAAGAGAGTTCCTGGGGAGTCACTGTTTCTTATTAGTATGAACGAGCATTTATACTGCGCCTGTAAAGTCTTGCATTTCCTCTAGGCCTCAGTTCGACCATGCCTGCCTTTATGAAAAGTCGATTTTCTCTGACGGAATGACCCTGACAAAGGCCTCAGAGTCTCGGACATCCATGTCAAGTGGTTCACGATGGAAAAATAACAAGCACAAGTGTGGGGATTTAGCCAGCACTGTGCTAATCCACTGGTGTGGGCTTAACTGATTAGTGGGTAGGCCTCTGTTTACATAAGAGCGCAATAATCAACACCAATAATGCGAACGGTACTGGACTGTGTGAATCCCCATTTTCTCCGTCTGGTTGGCTTTTTTCAAGACAGCTGTAGAAAAATGAATCTTTAGACAACCACACCAGGAAATAAATGCAACAGAATTCACTACAAACATACTATCAGTATAGGTCGAAATAACACTCAAGAAGTGACTTTGAACTGGTCCACTGTAATCTTAGTTAATTTGCTTTCCATCTCATCCTGTTGACCGTGTTCCTAACTAACAGCAGCCCCTTCAATAACTGTTTTGCCTGGTCTATCACCTATTTTATGGTCTATCCACCATGTGACACCAGGGCGTCACCGTCACATCACCTACCTTATTTAGACATGTTTCAGTTGAGCTGTAATGTGCTTGAAATGTTCTTTTTTTTTTTGCAAACCAGCAGGGCTAAAAATCACGTCATTAACTGGGCCAAGCTTGTGTCTCAATTTCAGATTCCTGGCAAGTAGCCGGTTTAGTCTCGCTGTCGAGCTCGACTCTGTTTTCTTTCCCTCGGTACGTTGACAAAAGATCACAATAGGTTACTATAATCGGCTTGCGAGTGCCAATGGGCATAAGCTTTCTCCCAGTGGGAGAGGACGTGGTTTTCTCCTTGGCATGCTGGAATTAAGGGAAGTCAACAGACCGGATTAACTGGCTGGAGGAAGCTGTGTCTGCCTGGATTCTCAGTCACGAAAGTCCCTGCCACTTTGCTCGCTGCTCAGTGGCGCCTGTGGTCCAGTCATCTACCCTCTGGTCTGTTTGTCCTTCACTGCAAAGCATATCGAATACAATGCAACATTAGGAACGACGGCGTTATAAAACATAACATTAGGAATTTTAAGAGATACGTAATCTTCCCTTTTTTATGAGCGTGGCCTGCATCCTGGCATCATAAGCAACATCACACCGATACCATCTCACCGATACCATCACACCGATACCATCTCACCGATACCATCACACCGATACCATCACACCGATACCATCACACCGATACCATCACACCGATACCATCTCCCGGAATTGGCATCGCTACACTCTCCCTGGATATGTGTCTCACTTTAACTGGTACAAGCGCCTCATCAGCATCCTCACCTCCCACCTTTTTCTGATCTCACCTCTTTGGATGCTTTGCGTCAATAGAAAGACTACAATGCAAACACGTTGTAGAGGAATACGAGGGGAAAAAGTTAGCTGGGGATGCCGACTTTAGCTGGGGATGCTGACTTTAGCTGGGGATGCTGACTTTAGCTGGGGATGCTGACTTTAGCTGGGGATGCCGACTTTAGCTGGGGATGCCGACTTTAGCTGGGGATGCCGACTTTAGCTGGGGATGCTGACTTTAGCTGGGGATGCTTTCGAGCCAAAGCCCGGCGTGTAGCATCTCATAACAAGGCCAATTTAGCTCTCATCTAATATCGTTATTTGTGGGAATGTATTTTAGATAAGGCCTGATCTATAAACCAAAAGAAGCTTTCTGGGGTGATACTGAGTTGTTAACAATCAAGGCAGTACTCTCCTGGAATGTCAGTGACATCGAGTGACCATGTACTGGGAGTGTAGGAGTGTCTAGAGGTTCAGCGAGGGCTGTGCATGTCATGGTGAAAGGTTCTTATCAGTTTTCAGCACAGTGGAATCTGGCTGGGCCAGGAAAGTTAGACACTGGTCCTACCAAGCATTATGCTACCAAGACATCCCTATGGAGGCCCCTGGACTCGATCCAACTGCATCTTGATGATCTACGGCTACTGTTGGTGACTTGAGTGACAATGCAGTACCTCCTCGTAGCATGGGCCCACCATGTGGCAGGCTGGAGAAGCCCATAGCTAATTCCCCTTTGCTCACTGTTCAGCCCAAAGCACTCCAGAATTGCCACAAATGTGAATGAGTGATAATGTGCTCCAGCGGGGTCAAATGCGCTCTGTGATTGGCTGGGAGCCACATGGCCCCCCCCCCACTCCCCGTCGCAGGTGGTGGCTCACCAAACAGGCTAGGCTCTGCTTCTTTCATGTGTGTTTGTTAGGATATTGTGAGGGGGTTAGGGGAGTGACATATGGTGAATGGATGGGGGAGGGGTCGCTTCACACATAAGGAGGTTGGGCAGGCACTTGTGTGTGTGGGGGGGGTTGTGATTCCTAACACCCCCCTATTCTGACATAAAGTATTGTCCAGGGATGAATTACAGTACGGTCCATCCACAGAACAATGAATTAACAGGTATATATATAGCATAAGAAAATGCAAGATCGAGAAGAGTGAGAGCTACTTCACAAGCAGAAAGAACCCATAAGGTAACATTGAAAAATGATCAAATGTGTTTCCGTTTCATCATTCAGGTTTATATGAAGATGGGGCAATAGGTATTAAGGTAAGTATCGCTTTACAACTGACAGGTTAGTGGTCCAAGTTCCTTGGGAGGTCCTGCTCTGCATTCCATTTAGTTATTTGCCCCGAATGACATACATGAAAAGACCAGAGATCTGGGTCAACCAATATACCTGGAGGAGTTAAAGATAAAGGCCTTTCTGAATAGCTCAACTGTGGTGAGTACTCTGCCAACCTTGGGATTTGAACCCATGACCTTCCAGAGATGGGCACAGATTCAGAACCTACTGAGGTGTACACCACATTTATGGCAGCAGCCACTTTTAGCACTCTTGAACAAAGCCCTTGTCAGGGCCTGCCCCATCTGTCATGCTTCCATTTAGCCAGCAGAGGTCGCTGGCCATCTCGTAATCACCTCTTTGTTTCCAGCCTAATGTACTAACCATCCACACTTGTCCTAAGTTTGGTCCTCATTACCTATGTATAATGTGTCTGCCCTCACCTGATTCCCCAGCTTGGTGATTGTTGCTTGTCGCAGAGTCAATGTCTGCTCATGTATGTATCCTCCTTTGCAAAAATCATTTTGTGGAAATCCATGTCAATGTGTGGATTGTTGCTCCTTCCCTGTTTCCGACTTGACAGCCCTTAATTGATCTAAATAAAAAACCCAACAATATTGCAGGTTTTTATATATATTTGAAATTCACATGATTTTCCTAACAGGCAAAAATCATTCGGATATGATTTGGTCAGATTCATCTTGCTTCAGGTCAGAATATAGAGCTGCCATCCTTGCATTATTGATTACCTCTCTCTCTCAAATTATACATGGTTTAATGTGAATCTTTTAAATACACATGGATAAAGATGGTCTAGTTAAAAGAAAGAACATGCAAACTGGATTGGTAGAACAGCAATGCAGCACAAAATCGGCAAACCAAGTTCCTGATCACAATCTTGCAAGGCATAAGCAAATCATTTGATAAGATATTGCATTGCTGCTGCTTTGAAAGATAACTTCCTGGACTTCCTGTAATGTTGTATTTATAAATCTGTCATGTACCTTTTGTGCTCCATAAGGAGGTGCTGTTTCACTGGCTCAGTCAGAATTTGAGCAATGCAGCAAGCCCGCTGCCGAAGTGGCATGTCACAAGTGCAGAGCTGGCCCTTCTCTGCGTTTATGCTCTTGCTGCCAGTATTAACAGTGCAGAAACCGCTGAACTGTCCAGTGGGGTCTATTTAGGGATTACAGTTGTGTGGTAAAAGTGTGCAATTGACCTTTAAAAAAAATCTAGACTGGTCGAATTAGTAACAGATTCCCCTCTAAAGAAACCAATGAACCCGATGTTTGCACAATATTACTTTGGATCTGCTCAAACACTACAAGACAATGTCTTTTATGACAAATATAGAGACAGAAATCCAGAAAGAAACTGGCAATTTGTTGTTGTGAAACAAAGCTGAGCTTACAGCCAGTGCAGTGATGTTTTTGTGACAGAAAAAAAGGATGGAATCGAAAGACACGCAGAGGCCTGTGAGTTTGGAGTGGGGGAGGGCGGCTGTGTTGCTCTGCATTACAAAGATATTCGCAGTGAAGGGGGCTGGATTCGTTTAAGTCATTTACATGCTATTTTAGTTCAGAATTAGGGCTACTTTTCCCCCATTGGTTGGTCAAACATGATTAGCCAATGAAACAACAAAACTCAACCTGCTAGAGGGAAATTCTTTTGGAGTCCAGGAAATATCCAGCCAGACCTTTTTTCAAAAAGGATGGAATGCGGAGGCGTTAAAGTCAAAGGTCAAACTATGGTGAATGTTCCCCCGTCAACTTTAGCTGTCTTTGCTTGAAATCAAAGATCCAAGCAGAGCAAGTAACACCAGGTGCTGTCTTCTGTGTGTTTTTCGATGCACAGTATGTTTCATGGTGCCAATGTTTCGAGGCTGGGTGCGCAGTCAGTAACGTGGGATGGGAACCATGTCGCAGCAAATGTGAGATTAGAGAACATCTGGAGGTTATTCTGAAATGTCATCATCCAAGTGAGGGCACTCTGCGCATTTGCATGGTTTCCTAAAAGGCATTACAGTGCACAAATCAAGATTCAAAATAAATGCTATAGTAGCTGTATAACTACAATTTACGTAAAAGCATCTTTTCTGGTGTATTTGGTGCTGCATACCCATAACATACAGTACTACTAACATAATTTTTATATATAGTACACAATATTGTGTTTGTGTGTATCAGAGAGAGCGAGAGAGAGAGAGAGAGAGAGAGAGAGAGAGAGAGAGAGAGAGAGAGAGAGAGAGAGAGAGAGAGAGA
>JAODLC010000047.1:9391391-9406748 GCA_026781145.1 Hippopotamyrus pictus
TATATAAAAAAACCTGCTTCATTTATTAAATAAAAACTTGCTATATTAAGGCACATCTGAACAAATCATAATTAGTACTGAAATGAACATTGTGTTTCAGTGACACAGGAAATGAAAAGGCTAGTATTCAGAACAGAGACAGAACTACAATGAAAGCAAAACCATCCCATTGCTGTTAAACGCAGGGGATTCTGGGAGTGTGGCATGGTAACCTGTGTCGCCTTTTCAGATCTTTTTGGGAACCATGTGTCCCATCAAATCCATTTATCACAGGGCTAGTCACCTTTAATCCCGCTAAAAGAAGAATTGGATGAACAATGCGATTTTGCCAATGCCGTTATGTAATTTGTGGGCAGCATGGTGGCCTGGTGACCTGCAGCATCGCCTCATTTCTCCAGGGCTGAGCGTTTTCCCACTTCTGCTTGGTGCGCCTGGAGATTGCATGTTCACCCCATATCATTCCCTCCCACAGCCTGAAAAATAGGAAGTTAGGCTAAGTTGTGTCCCTATATTGCCCTTACTGCACGTTTGCATGCGTGCATGTATGTGTCCTGTGAGGGACTGGCATCCCAGCCAGGGTGGACCCCAGCCTTGTGTGTGTTTGATAGGTTCCAGGCTCTCCAGGACAAGCACATAGAGGATGTAAGGATATATGTTGATTTGTTGATCCCTGAATTTTTTTCTGATTCTGGCGTCCATTTAATACCCTCATAATATTGCTGGAGGATTCTGCAATGACAGCTGATTAAAACCTTTTTTTAGTTTTAGTTAAAGGATTAAATCTTAGTCTATTCATTTGTAGTCATTTTAATATTACTATAATGTGTAATTGATTCATTTTAATTTGTTAATTCAGTGATTACATGAGAAAGTATCCGCTAAAGTGTAAGTAATATTTAAGTTGCAAAAATGTAAGCTTGAATGCATCTTTACAGAAACTAATTCAGTAATTAATGGGTGAATGAACAAATACTTAATGTTGTGCAATAATGACAAGGCTGTCAACTTGCGCCTATCCCACATTAGTAAAAGTTGTTAGACTGGCTACTCCTTATTAATAATAATCTCATGTACATATAATAGTGTTAATATGTAATTAACAATGTAATTGTTGTGTTTTATATTAACATACATTTTGTCATAACACCATATTTTCACCATTGTCCCAGATTCATCTGCCATGAGGGATAGTGAATTTATAACAGTATTTTCAAATATCTACTGTAACATCTGTTTCACAACTGAGTTTAAAATCTGTCCCTTTCCAATCCTGAGAGGCTTCTACTGGAGTAATGGATTTTGTACTTCAAAGATAATAATTAACTGCTTACACTTTAGTAATTTCAGTAAAATATTGACAGGCAAGATGGAATAAAAGACAACAGGCCAATTTGTTGTCATTTGATTTTCATTACACATTCACTAAACACTAAGTGCATGTGCTCCCTTGAAATTTAATAGGAACGTGTTTAGCTAGGGACTTCAGGACGCTATGTTAAGATATGAAACCCATAAATGCACAGTCTAATTCATTTATGACGGTGTAAAAATTGCCTCTGATTATGTTGGCCATGTAATTTCCCTTATTGTGAGTAATAACATTTCTTTGTGTTAAATAATTTCCAGGTGAAAGAGGAGCTGAGTTTTTAAAGAACGGTCTTTCACAGGCCCGTCTGGTTCCCTCTTTAGACACTCGATTCTGATCACGGAAAGTTCAACCAGTGCAGGCACACGATAAGATCGTCCCTCGGTGGACTTGTCCAGGACATGTCCACTGCCTAGGGACCAGGGACAGTCCAAGAAATGGACACTGCAATCCCCAATAATAAAGAAGGGAAACCTAGACTTCCCTGATCCTCCCATAGCCAGAACCTAGACCACAAAACAGACAGATAATTAGAAAAATAAAATTAAAAACTCAAATTAAATATTAATTAACGGTTATTAGCTAACTTTCATATGTTGCAATATTAATATAGTAAATTCACTTTGTTATATCTCTAGTTCTTTGTTGCAGTCAGGGGAGTGAAAATGCGATCTGAAAGTGTGTCAGTGCAGATACAAGTAAAACGGCAGAGATAAGCCAGGATGGATTTCCCTAACCTGTTTTCTTAACTCTAGGTTGAACATTGCAATTTTTACCACAATTATATTTTCTAGTTTAGTTCAAGTTGGGACTGTATTACTCATTCCTTTAGAATGTTTCTTATGCATTTTGTAGTGAGTTTATGTTTGAGTTCTTTTCGGCTGAAGATTTCTTTCAGTCTGGAAGACATACATGGTGAGCTTCCAGATTTTATGCGGCTCGGTGGGTATCGCTGGGGCCTCACACCTCCCGGGTTAGGGCTTCGATTCATGGCTCTGTCTGTGCTGAATTTCCCTCTCAGCACTCCAGCACTCCGGACCCAAAAACATGCAGCTGGGTAAAGTCACCGTGCAGGTACCTGATTTGCAAATTATTCAGAGAACGAAACGCTAACTGTAATAAGACAACGACGCTTTAATCTGCCAAGTACTTCATAAATTCAACGCAACTGTTTAAGTGTACTGCACAATCACAACCTCAGAACGGATCACGTCCAGTACACAGCTCCGCTAATGTGTTGTGCTCTCAGCCACCCACTTCTTTCATTCTTCGTGTTTCATGAAATGATGTAACACACCCAAGGGGTTCTACTCCACCTCTTAGCCGTGTACAGCAATGACAGAAAGGAGAAACTGCCCATGTAACTCATTCAACGCCATTCAACAGAAAACAAATTTACATTCTCTGGGCCCCGTCTCACCACAGTGGGGCCCAGATACAGACCTGAGACCCCTTATACCTTACGGTGCCTGACGTACCATCAGACGGACGTTCTTTCCGCTTAATCCCGGCGCTTTAATCCTGAACTCTACGCTTGATGCTCGTGATATTTTAGGCATGGATTAACATGAAACCAGTATTCCACTCATTAAAAATAATGTTGCCTTGCCTCCTAGCTCACCATGCCGTGGCTCTTCTAAACTGATAGGCGAGGATCGAGTCGGGAGTTGACACCACGGGCAGGCAGCTGCAACTGCTGTGCCACTTCCCGTTCAACCCAAAGAATATGACAGAATATTATAAAATAGAGTGGAAACCACAACTAAAGAACACCACTACTTAACGACTTCTAAAATCTTCTGCAGTAATACTTTTGCAAGGTGTCTTAATTGGTAGATGTCTTTTATGACATCTATAATTTAAGATGTTTTAGTGAAGAATAGTATAGAATAGTGGTTATAATGCAGGATAACATCTGTATTGAAATGTAACTTAATACATTAAAACAATGGCTCATTACCCGTAACACTGGTTTGGTCTGGGTTGTTTTAACAAGTTTTACAATTATATGGTACATCAGTTATTATAAAAGTATTCTGAAACTCCACCTGATGTTATCATATTTATTCTCTTACAATTCAAGCCCGCTAATAAGTATATAACAACAAGTAATGAATTACACTTTGCAACAACTATATGCGTTTTAACGATCGAACCAGTGAGCCACTCCATGATTTCCATGAAACCATTTTAATGCTACTTAAATTGATGGACTTTTAGGTAATCCAATCAGTGATCGCAAAGCGTCAAATCTGCGTTCGCTCCAGTTACGCGGCCAATGAAATTTGTCCTGAACCAAATCCAATGACAAGGCAAATGAACGGAGTTCGTACGTGAGCCATGTTGGTAGGGTAAGTTATTTATAGTAATCGCTCTAAATATTGTGTCTCTGCATTTAAATTCCTAGTATGTTCTGCTTACTTTTATAATTGCATCAAGTTATGCGCTCACAGCATTGAAGGCACAATATATGCCCTACTCTGCTTTCAACTGATATGCCGCCACTAGTGCTTCGAGTTGCGTCCATTTTTGTTGTGGCACAGTCTGCTTAGCCAGCTATTGAAGATATTGTAGCTAATGTAACCGTTCGGATTCGTATTTCGTGCTGCTGTAAAATGCCAAAACGCGCGCTGAATTCGCAGAAACAGAAGTAACGTGTTTTTAAAATTTTTTTTTTTTTTTTTTTGCTTTGTGTAACGCCGACCTTCACGTTTTAGCGGCTGGGGAGTTTTTTTTAGAGATCCTTAATGAGACCGCGCCATGCGCGCTCCGGCGTTACTCACTGGGGACGCTTCCATCAGACGTGGGCAGTGGGCGGCCCGTTCAGCTGTCCGCCAGCAGACCCAGCTGGAGAGACCCCGAGCCGCCAGCTTTCGCAAATACACATCTATAAGTGATACTGGTGTACTGGACTGCATGTACTGGACTGCAGCGGCCCGTTACGTCGCACAGATGCAGTTTGACTTCTCTTCAGAATTCCTAGTTTAATTTAAAGTCCCAAGTTTTCACGGTTTATACTTAAATAAACACCACGTACAAAACCCAACTTTACCGTAGTGACCCCCGCTATGAATAACCAAGCACGCGGAAGCCAGAACTGGGGGGTTTATTTCCCGAAACAAGCACGACGTTCGCTTTTTTATTTTGAAAGGCATTAAAAATAAAACGTGGTGCACAAACGAATTGCGTAAATCTCAAAATGCACGAATCACTCAGAGAACAAAAAGCTAACTATGCAAGATAGCCAATTTTTATTTTTTTTATCTGGCAGGTATAGATTTTAAAGCAGCTGGTGGTGTGGGGAATATTTTTTAAACACCGGTTCTTGTACTTAGCACGTGTACTAGGTACGCTAATCTATTCATCGCGGACCGGCACATTTGCACTGGTTTACTGTGCTTCGGTGGTTACGTGGGGGCTCTAATCCGGCACTGCACGGCTAAGAACGAACATCGCTCCGCTACAGTAATGAGTCAGAAGGTTAGCCGAGGGGCGTGTCATCTTAGTTTGGAAATACTATCCATTGTTCCATCTTAGCGAATCAGAAGCATACGTCTCTCTAGCGGCTGGCCAATCACGTAGCGATGGCCGCCCCCTGACTCCGCCTATTACTGTATATTAAAGGCTCTCCCACCGCGTGAACTCGCCACTGGCACTTAATAATTGTGTTTTCGTATTGCTTCCAGTGGATTGCTTTTTTTTTTTATTATATTTTCACCGGGCTTACCATATCAAGCGTTAACGTAGAAAATGGCAGACACAAAAGTAGATACCAGTTCGGACCTTTCCGCCAAGGTAAGGGGAAGCGTAACCGATGTACGAACAATCCTAAGTATTATATATCAGAATTACATTTTATCTTATTATAACCAACATAACCGATCTTGTAGTACAAAACTAATAGTTGTTGAGAATGCGTACAGCCTCCGGCGGATTTCACTAGAGCATTTATCTGTTCGTCTCGATACTCGGTATCTGCATACAGAGTAAATAAGTGACATGAAGGACGATTGAAAATGAAGGTTTAACAAGCGCTCTCGTTTGGATGTTAAGGGGAACATGTTCGGAGGCTTTGCTTATTGTCCTGAGTGCAGCAGTCCGCGCGGGTTCTTTGTTTATAGGAGCGTGTCGGTTCCTCTTTGAACGCGGACGCTGTAAGCCGGAGCTGCGCGTTCGCTTCGCACATCGCCAGTTATATATAACACGTTTGGGGATTCTTTTACCTCCACTCTTTCTCTCATCTAGTTGTACATTTGCAGGACGGAATTTCACAATATGTGCTCGAGTTCCGAAATCTGGAAATCAAAAATTGATAGCTCAGTCATTTCTTCGTAATTTGTTTTATATAGGAAATGCGAAGTAATCATTCGTATGTTATATCATTTTTTGCTTTTGTATCTACATTTCTTTTAAAGTGTAGTGTTAGTATCGAAGCCGATGTTTTCTAAGGAGGTTTACTGTAGCAGAGGTGGGTGATTTTATTCCGAGAATAGTTTACGAGTTGACAGTACTATTCTATGAATGACACCGGTTAGTCGGGAGAATGTGATTTACTTGTCGAGAAACTTAGCGAGCCCGGTGCTGCGCATACTGCCGCTCGGATCGCGGGGTCGCCGATTGGCTGGTTTATTATGAGTGTTTAGAACCGTCTCGCGGCGCGAACCCCCCGGCGGAGAAGTGGGCGCCTCCGTCGCGCATTTGGAGGCAATAGGCAAGTTATCCGGAGCCTCTCGGAGGATCTGCCCGGTATAGAGCGCGATTCCGACGGCTGTGGTTTCGGGGAGCTTTCATCCAGGCTATTTAGGTTCTATTTACGCTTTTTATCTGGAGGGAGCTTCGGCAGCCGTACGATGGAGTATTTTGGGTATTTTTTTTTTTTGCGCTGATGATGTTCCTGATCGGAATCCGGCTTCGGTCGAAATTGCGCTGCATGGCGAAGGTTGATGCCCAGTTTTTTTGTTCAGACAAGAGTGCGAACGGCAAATAACTGTTAATACAGTCCCAATATACTGGCTATAGGTATGCTGTAAGTTTTTACTTACTTTAATTTGAAGTCTACCTATAAAGCCTTTCGGAAGGGGGGCCTTTTGGCGAAGACTGTCGTGCGGATCGATCGGTTATGCTTGACGACGCAGATCCAAGTTCAGTTTTATAAATGGGGTAATGGCACGGCGACCCATTTTTCAATCTGCGATGTGGTATCTGTGAGCCCTGAGGCTTCGCTGACGAGCCGCGTATTTCTTTCCTCTAGAACAAACGAGGTCTGAATACCTAGCGCTCGCCGCTCGCTTCTGCACGCTGGATTATTTATAGGAAATAGGCAGTGAAACCTATATAATGACATCGATGGTCGCGGCAGCCGGTAAACGGCTTAAAAGCTAGGGATTAAAACGATTTATTTCAGATACTTTTATTTCTGCTAAAAAGACGACGTGTGGTGTCGCCGGAAAAATCGATATTTAAGAATACAGTCTTATGAAATATGTACGGGAATACTATTTCTTTTGCTCAGTTCTTCGCCAGAGAATAAGTAATTTAGTGTGACCTAAATACTTCATACTAGGAGAACGTGACTCCGGCTCTGACCTTAATAAGTTCTTGGCGCTTTAAAAAAGATATTACGGGTGAATCAGAGACCTAAATTGGGATGAAATGAGTATATGCTTTCGTCGCTATTGTCCCCCTTCACTCTAGTGACTTAACCAGCCTCTTTCTGGTCGTCTGCATTGGTGCTCGTTTACTGTGTTTAAAATCGGGCAATGCACTATGGGAGTTGAGGTGTTTTCCCCGGGCGTGTCTTCTTCAGAGACCTATGGCGTGCAGGAAATTGAACTACAACACCCACCTTATCCCTACATAATCAGAGTATCAGATTACACGGCTTCTATATCTATTGAAGTAGGCGGGGTTCAGAGTATAGCCGCGACCAATGGGATGTTAATGATGGAAGTGTCGCATTTCAAATGCAAAACGAAAGCTACCTTTTACGGCGGAGGGGGCGTTGATGAATATGAACGCGATCCTCGTCGTTCTCCGCCACTGAATGCCAAGCGCGGGTGGTTGTTCGCGTTTGGCCAGCCCCACTTCGCCGAAGTGAGCTTACATTTAGGGGAAGATTAACATTTCACTCGATAGTTTACTACTTGAGCATCTGGTTGAGTTTTCCGTTTATTTTGCTTCAGGAACTGAAAGAGAAGAAACTTGTGGAAGAGACGGAAAATGGAAAAGAGGCACCTGCCAATGGAAAGGCAGTAAGTTAAACATTCCTTATACGCCTTTTCGTTATGTATTAATATGTGCTCTTGCATTTTTAGGCGAGAACCTTCTGAATGTTCATGCCATGTCTAGTAGTGATCTATAACTGCTGTTTTGTGCTTTGACAGGAGAATGAGGAGAATGGGGAGCCTGAAGTGGATGACGAAGAGGATGATGATGAAGTAGGAGAAGAGGAGGATGAGGAAGATGACGGAGATGGTAGGTTGCTGTGTGGTCTGCATGGTCTACATCTCCAAAGCTGTACTGTGGAACACAGGGGTGTTAAACTAGTTCTGTTTTTTAGGTGATGAAGATGATGATGAAGATGAAATTGAGTGTGGCACGAAGCGGGAAGCCGAGGATGATGATGAGGATGATGAGGTACTTCCTGGTGGATAAATATGTGCATTCAGTACAGGAAAACAGTCAGGATGTATTCTGATGTCTGTCCGCTTGCTTCTGCTCTAGGACGACATCGAAACCAAGAAGCAGAAAACTGACGACGATGATTAAGGAGTTCCCCCGTCACCGTGGCAACCCTCAACGCCACCAGTCAGCCTGCCCCTTGGGTCCAGTGATGTGTGGCGAGGGGGGGGGGCAAGAAACATGGTCATCTTAAGTAGAGTTCAACGACCGAATTCACCCACCCAACTGCAAATTTTTTAAAAACCAACCAAGACTTCAAGGCTATAAGCTCTCGACTAAATACTTTAAAAGAATTTCTTTGTATTTTTATTTACATTTTATATTTTTGTACATATTGTTAGGAGGTCAGCCATTTTTGACATTGATCTCTGGTGACCAAACGGTGCTTTGAAGTTGATGCTTCTCTAGAAATGAATTATACTTGTCTGACCATGTCATTATCTCAACTGAAAACTGTATAAAATCAAAGGCCGTTGAATTCAGAGCATTCCAGTAAATTTGTTGTATGTACTTTAGTTGTACCATAAGTAGTTGGTTTGTATGGGATGGCAAGGCCAAAGAAAAGGGTTTTTCTTTTCTTTTTTTGTCTACGAAATTGTTTATTGTGGCCTGTTTGTATGTGTGAAGTTTGTTGTCCAACAATAAACCGGAATTTTATTTTGTGAGTTCCATTTTTTTCCCCCCTTATTGATAAAATTGACTGTTTTAAATAAAGAGAAAACAAATAGTTATACCTCCTATTAAAATGGACTTTTGAATATTCGCAGTTGTATTACATTTTTACTTTTGGTGTGTGTATTTTATGCTGCATTCTTGCTTTGGGTGATTCTTGGGTCATTTTCCATGTCTAAGCACACTTTCAGTTTTACACAAGTTGCAATTGGAGATGTATGACATGTTAGTAAATGTGCTAACTCAACCACTTCGTCCATAGTAGCAGGATGACAATGCAGTGCATTAGAAGGTTCATGTAGTGATGACCACTGACCTTCAGGTACGTTTTCATGAAGCTGATTTAGAAGGGGCTGTAATATTCCTGAATGCCAACTATGTGGAGAACATGAGACATGGGATGTCAATTTCCTCATTTGCCCCAGTTTTCTATTAATGGCAAATTCATTTTTAGGTTGTGTCTTCAATCAGTACCTGTTTGTATATATTTTGCACATGTGTGACCCATTTATAAGGCTGAGTGTTGATAGTTGAGAGTCAAGGGCATTTCAGCCACTGCGTTCCCGCAATCCTACATGTTGGCCTAAATTCTGGTATAACCAGAAGTACATGAGACTGCGTCTTAGTTTAAAAAACGTGATAGACGTCAGTGACATCATAGTCCTGAATTAGCTCAAAGGTAGCAAACACATCATTCCATGCTGTGACTATTCCTCACATCTGTACACAGCCATACCAGAGTGATTTTAGAAACACGGCCATTCCGTCTCATTGACATTAATCCTGAGAGCTTTTTCTTTCAGTATGACTAACGAGCATTTCCTGCTGTGCGGTGGTCAGATATCAATCTTATATTCTGTGAAGCACAACTTCAGAGCTGAGTCTACTGTCTTTCTGTGAGAGAATGGTTTCCCACTTAGTCTGGGCCGTGTGTTCTGCAGGAACACCTTACGGCTTCAGAACATGCAGCTGTGTGTCAAAGCAGGGGGCAGAATATTACCTGCTCCTTGTTAATGATGCTTGGCATTCAAAATTATTCTGTATTGTACTTGTTTAGACAACAGACACCACTGTCTGTGATGCTTGTAGGTTTCTCTTTCATGTGTCTATTGAAAGAGTAGTCTATTTGATGGGACACCTCTGATCAGACTTCAAAGGCGGTACTGACAGAGGTGTCCTATGGCGACTGAGAAGGAGTTCGAGTCTGGGTGCACTGCCGTCTTCCTTGGACAGGAACGATGTCACAGATAACAGTTCGGCAACTATCCCTTGGTTACGATTCGAAGCCCTCGCTGTAGAAAGGATGAACAGGAAATAGCTGTAGCCTGATTACTGAGGTGGGTGGGTGTGGGAGGTGGGACGATGTATGTATGTATGTGTGTGTGTGTGTGTGTGTGGGGTTTACTCTTCAAAACCACGGGGGTCATGTTTAAAGATGTGATGGAAAAAAAAAAACAACAGAGAGGATCTTTCTCTGTAACAACTATACAATGCAAAGGTCAGGCTTGTCACCTGAAGGGCTGCTAAGACCTCACCCTGTTTGCTTTTCGCCTGCGGTCAAAAAGACAGGATTTCCAACCAAAAACGTTTCCAGTTCAAACCGCAAGAAAAGATCTGCCAGGGTACCCGTAAGAAACACGCTTACGCTGAGCGACCTTGACAGAAGCATCCCGTCATATAAATTAGTAAATTGTAAGCTATATTACAGAGTGATCTATTAAAAGCTGAAGTGTGTTCTTCTAGCCATCCAACAAGAAATCAGTCATTTGGGGGGAATGGGGGTTCATTATAATTTTGTATGTGTACAGCTTTAAAGCAGTTGCTTTCATTTCTCTGTACTTTTTTTAAACTAGTTTCATTTTCACCGATTTATGACAGTCATCAGAGTGTGGCGCTTTCCAGAAGGCAAGCATTTCACGTCACCTCCTGGATAAGACCCCAGGCAGAGAAAATACTCCGCGGTATTTTGTCCTCTTAAGTCGCACTTCAGGCATTTGTGCCTGCAGAATGACAGGGGGTTGACATTGTGACATCACGGTGCTGATGTGTTTCTGAAACTCCAAGAAGCACAGTCAGAGGAGGATTCCAGAATGAGTTTTATTGGCTGCAATCAATCAGCAAAACATCCCCCCACTTTGCCCTTTTCATTGATACATTTACTCTGCTAAGTAGCGGGGCATTGTCACTATATTTGTCACACGATCCTCCAAACTAAGCTAAAACTTTAACAACTTGCTCACTTCTTACCACATTCTTCTTTATATAGTTCCTGATAACCTGTTAGCCTTTGGCTGCGCCAAACAGACTATTG
The DNA here is from genome assembly GCA_026781145.1 of Hippopotamyrus pictus. Classification (NCBI taxonomy): domain Eukaryota; kingdom Metazoa; phylum Chordata; class Actinopteri; order Osteoglossiformes; family Mormyridae; genus Hippopotamyrus; species Hippopotamyrus pictus. Next base: position 9,402,422 of record JAODLC010000047.1, read on the forward strand.
TCCGGTGAACCAAAAATAGCAACAAAAGCATGTCCATGCAGATTAATAGCAGGTAAGCACAAATATTGCCTCACGTGTAGATGTTTGGTTCATAGTTAGTCCAGGTGAAGTTTGGGCTATTTCTGCTTCTAAAAGAACATTACTGCTGTCTAGCTTGAGTTGGTCTGTTAACTGGTGTTGACTGGTAAATAGACCCTGTTCTGTAACAGAATAACACTGACGATAACACTCATATGGGGGCATTGGGAGTCTTTATCCAGATATTCTTGTGACACCAGGTTGATGCATTAGCGCTGGAAGTACGGGTGCCGTGGGTGATCTGGCTCCCCCTCCTGGCTGTAAACCGTAACGTCATATCGCGCGATGGCTCAGAGGAGATTTTATGATTTGTCCAAAAAGACCATTGTTAGTTGTCGATAGCTACTGATGATACAAAAGAGAATTCAGTGGAGTCTATTGCTCGTCCCAACTTTCAGTACCCTGTACTTAAAATTGTTGTTGTTTAAAATTGTCCAGTGGCCTGTACTACGAAGCGGGGTTACTGGCTTATCGGGGTAACTTGTCAGATTTAAGGTATTCTCGGCAAAATGTAAGTGAATGAATATGAAGTCCATTTAAACTGTGGTCGTACAGGCCTCAGTTGTTTAAAAAGTGCTTTATGAATAAATTTTATTTGATTTGATCTAAAATGTCTTCCCGCGTCTATGGGTCAATGATGATACCAGGTTGACGGTAGACTACACTTTCCCCTGTAGAAGAGAGCTAAGGGATAATCTGCTTGACGTTTGAGTTCACCAATAACGTCATGCTGGTTTAATTGTGTCAAGATGCAAAACATGGCACTATGGGGAAAATGAGGTTTATTAAACTTTTAGGTCTATTAAACTTTTTAGGGTTTTTGCCTCGCCATGCCGCCCGGTGAGTCAGTTCCAGAATGGGATGGCATGGGATTCATGCAAGTTCTCGGGCCAAACAATCTGTGACGTAGTGCTCACACCTGATCCTGGGTTAAGAATGTTATTATTATTATTATTATTATTATTATTATTATTATTATTATTATTATTATTGCAGTGCACTGTGGTCTTAGAATAAGTATGGTACTATCAAGACAAATTAATTCAATGGACCCTGACTGTGCAATGTGGGTCAGTAAACAAATGGTACAAATCTGCGACCCCATGACATTTGAAAACTGGTGCTTTGTGTTTGACGTAAAGACCACTGCTCAGCTGCACAGTGCAGAACGGCAGCTGGATTTCATCCAGGGTTGATGGGTCGACGGGAAAAATGGGTCAAATGAACAGAGCAAAGAGGCAGCCGCTTTTTATCCATGGGGGCCTTGCAGTGCAAACCTTGCAGTGCAAACCTTGCAGTGAAATGTGAGGGGAGCCGAACGAAAACTCCACTATTCTGCAAAAGTAAAGGATGATCTTACGTCCTCTTACCAGTTGCTTCTGTTTGGTGTCTCGTATGTTTGTAACTCATGTGCCCCAAGCTACACCTATTATTATTTAAAAAATGTTTGTTCTGAAACATTAAGAAAATAGAATCTATGTGTTTTCATATGTGCCTTAAATCTGATTTAATATTAGAAGTTTATCACTGTAGTCCCTGAACTTACTTAAATTCCTCTCCTTGTATAATATAGGTCACCATTTCTCCAGCCTCTCTACGGCCTGTCCGGAGTGCAGACTTCCCTGCATTTCATTTCTCTAGACCCAGGTTACGGTGGAAATCTAGGGAGCCTGTATAACAGAACTCATTAGCATTTAGTCTAAGTTTAGCTACAGGCTTGGTAGGTGAGATGATGGGTAGACTACAAGAAAGAAGGGTAGGGAGAGGTTTTCGGCCATGAGAGAGCATAAGCGTGACCTCCTACCCAGTGTGGTCTGATCCCCCCCGCCCCCCCGCCGCCATGGCCATTCCATTAATAGGTAACCTGCAAGATTTCAAGAGGAATAATTCAGGCCCCAAATACAAGTCATGGACCACAATATTTTTGTTAATTTAATGTCTTTTAACTGAAAGACCCGCATGGTTTACACTGTGGAACATTTATATAAATGTTTTCAGTTGGTTCTGCCTACGGTGCTCAGAAGGACAGTGTTGGGAATTCTGGGACCAAAACCAGCAACTGTCTAGTCACATATCCTCAACTACTACGCCATCTGCTGGCCCTGTACAGGAAGCAAATAGAGTGCATGTGGTACAGCCCTCATTGCTGTGAGATTGAGTTATGGTTAAGGTTTGAAATTCTTCAGCTTCAGTTTTCAAGTATGTTATTTACTAGTGTAATAGCTCCAGTGGTGTAACCTATACTGCTGGCTAGTGGTTTCTGTGTCTAGTCACCATAACCTTTCGGTTACATTACAAGGAGAAGACTGAATAATATGTCACATTTTTTTTTTATTTATAATAATTTTCACTTTCTTAGGACATGGGACACTACTCACCATTATGTGTGACATTTCACCACCGCTGTTTCCAGGTTGAATGCATTCCTTTCTCGTCAGACAGCAAAATTGATTATTTCCTCCCCTTGATGTGGAGAGCACACTTCACATTGTTACACTCTTCGTATTCAGCTGGATGTTGACCGGCATATTTCAGCCTGGGTCCGTGCTCCATAATACAACACCCCCCTTACAGTCCTGAGTGCACTGGGTTTATCACTAGCTTTCGTATACTACAGTAGTGAAGCATTCTTTGTTTCTACTGCCCACCGCCCCCCACCACCTCAAATAATACTGTCATCCTTACTATATGTGGATCCAGGGACACCATAACTAAATGGTTGTATAGATGAACACCTTTGAAGTCGATTCTCAATTCTGCTGACTCAGCATATGTTCCTTTGAAATCCCTTGCCAAAACACTATTTGGCCGAACGGCTGCATTTCTGCAATACTATCTGTGTTGGTGAAAGTTGCTGATCGATATGGAAGTCACTGGTCTCCCACATACCTGTACATGTGACCTTACTCACCTGGCCTCCGGAGTCCTCCTGTTTGTTTGTTTTTAGTCACAAAAACCAACAAAACTGCCAAAGTTACATATTTACATACATCTGCTAAGCTGTGCTTACCCGTCAGACCGTTCAAGTATCCAGAAGACAGACAGACTTGGTGTACATTTCGGGGGTGCCTGGAGACCTCCCAGGTTCATTTCTTGTCGTTTGACGTTCAGTGTGGTCCCCTCACCATTATCCCTCAATCCCATTTCTGGAAAAAAAAAATTGTATTGCTTTTGTATCCGTTGCATGGTCTTTTTCAGTCCTATTCATCCTGGTCTCCTGTTCCAAAAGAAACTCAACCTTCTCGTTCATACATCCCTGGATAGTGCTGAGCTCTTCAACGAAAGCCGTGTAAGGAAAAGTTGAGGGTGGAAAAAAAACACACTACATTTTCTGGTTATGCTGCCAAATTAGATTTAAAAAAACAACAACAATAGACTTCACGTTTAACATGTAGGAGATGGCTGTCCCTCTTTCCTTGCTTTGCAGATGTGGCTTTCTGTCTGTGTGCTGGTGGAGCAGCTGAATGCAAAATTGCTACATTTGAGAAGAGGTTTTAGTTCCTCTTCAGACCTCCCAGATTGCTCAGTAGAACCGGCTTCGTTTTCTGAGCTTCTACTACCACCCTGTGGTAGAAAGCGGTATTGTAGGTGCTCAGGCGCTGCGGTTTTCGTAATGAATGACACGCATGGAATCAAATGCGTTACATAACACGTATTTTAACATGAGCTTTTATTTAATAGAAAGGAAACTACACACGTCTGCCGCGCAGTTTAACAAATTTGATCCGAGGAACAGTAAGCATTTTGACTCGTCTCGTGGTAACGTGAAATCGCCCGCTTTTCATTTAATAAATTGCTCAGCGTATGGCGAGGAGGTTCGATAATTGCAGCATAAAGGTGTATCGTCAAAGTCCTTTAAATAGCTTTGTGATGGTTTAAATATCCTACTAAATCGCTCCATTTGGTGAGTATTCAGCCGTGCGAGCGGTAACTATGTTAATTTCGCCCTGTAAACTAGACGCACTATTAAGAGTTTACTGTGCACCGACACGGGCAACAATGAAACACCCCCCACCTAGTTCACTTCCTTGAGGTATTTTTTAAAATCCCACCATCGATTGCCTGCAATTCTGTAATTGTAGTGTAATTGTAATTCTGTAGTATCCCCAGCCCCCATGTCTTTCATGTGTTCCCGCCCTGCAGTACAGGTTGCAATTTACGTATTGTATGTAGGCGATGCCCCCCAAGGGGTTTAAGAAATTGACTGAAGAGGTTTGTGGGGGTGGTGTACTCCCCCCCCCCCCCAGCC
>JAODLC010000047.1:9410916-9434074 GCA_026781145.1 Hippopotamyrus pictus
CAGGGGCACATCAAAGTCGGCAGTGCGGGAGTGTTTTGGTTATCCATTACAGTGTAGTATTTTATTTTTTTAATGTACCACACACACACACACACACACACACTTTTGTATATATGTATATATAGTTTTGGAGCGATAGAAGCGTCCTTTAAGGAATGTTGCATTTAGACCTCTTGCAAACTGATACTTGTGAAGAAAATGGCGGTTATTCCCTTTGTAATAATTTCTTATGCAATAATTACGGTATAAATGCAACAGCTAGAAGCTCAGAAGCTGCCAAAGCGGCCGAACTCTGCGCTTTTTAATCTGTTTTTGCAACGGAAACCTTGTACTTTGTACCGTAACCATTTTGTGGACAGTTATTGTTGGGAAGTCATTATTGTTTATTTAGTTTAATATTTGCAAAAAAAAAAAAAATCTTACTGAAAGACATTCTAAATTTGCTTTTATTCTAGAAGTTTTTAGCTTTAACGTTTCCATTGTAGTGATAATTTTTGGGCGTAAACGTGGTCTGAGAAGCTAGTTATTATTTTTATGGTTATTGGCAGTGATGTTGTCTCCATCACGTTGAAGCTCTTGTCACTACTTTATAAACTTTATCACAATACGAAAAATCTCGACGCAGGTAACTACTAATAGAAGGTGAAATCAGAAACATGAAAATTGTAGTTTTGTGTAGAGCTTTAGTGACGGATTGACTCACTCTCCAGGAAAAAAAAAACAGCGAATCATTTTGAAATATCTTTTATTTACACGAACGCATCGCCCCTGTCCCCATCGTCAAAATAAAGACCTCGGTTCTGGTTTAATAAGCAACAAAATGCATGAGCAATGGTTCTTAATACTGACATAGCATTTCCTGCTATGGCAGCCTGACCAGACCCCTCCGCTAAACAGCTTTGCAGTTATTTAGTGATTCTTTCCAAGGTATCTCGTGCATGATTGCAATAATTGCCCCCTAATAGTGTAAAAACCCCACATCACAAAGAAACTCATCTTTTACAGTATGACTCAACTAAGTCCTGTAGGCCGTACATTTACAAATAAATATATATTGAAAGGCCACCCTTAAGCTAACAGGCATAAAGACATACTTCAATATAACCCAGCAACACGTACCAGTGCAATTGATTTAAATTATTTATCAGTTTGTTAGTACACCAGTATCTACTAGCTGTAGCGACATCCCAAATTAATTCTGTAGTCTGTGAGAAGTGTTATATAATGTTCTTTAAAACGTATAGGGTCCCTACTGGTAAAAATAAGTTGAATTTTCCTCTGGTATCTGAGTAGCCTATAGCTGTTGAACCCAGAAGGCATATGTTGTCAGGCAGTCCTCATCTGGCAAGAGACCAGCACATTAAATACAAGAGGAAAACACTTAAGCAGTGTTAAAATGTCGCAATGACGTGCTATTTCGTAAACTATATATGTTTGGCTCGGAAATAACGACATGGGTGCAGCAATGAGCATAACCTAAAAGGAACTGAGAAACGATATTTTTTTGGTTGCCTCGGATGGACTCCCTGAAAAACCAGTGAAACATGAATTGTTGAGTTAATGTATATACATGTCAAGTACTTTCTGTCGAGGGTGTTGCGTTTTCTCCTTTGATTTGTATTCTTTCTTTTGCATCATATGAATTGCCTTTATAACTATAATGTCTGTCAGTAATGTTGCCGAGTTGGTTCGGGATGAACGTTGTTTTGTTTAACCGTGTACTGCAAGATGACAATAAAGATTAACTTAATGACGCGAGCAGTCACCGCAAAACAACGCATCACAACTTGCGCTTCTTAAGCTGTAGTGCTTTATATTTCCTTGAGAGACGAAAACAATTATTAGCGTATTACAACAGAAACAGTGGGGCGTATTAATTGTATTAATGTATTTCTCTAAGAAGTAAATAATTCACATTATATTTTTGTAAAAAATTATGATTTTCTATTTATCAATATAATTATACTGTTATTTACTTTTATTAGTTGTTGTTTCTTATTTTTTTTATCCTGTTTTCAAAGTATGGTCACAGTCAAACAAGGACAATCGTTTAAGCTTTTAAAATTAGATCTTAGAAAAGAAATTATGATTATTTTGTTGTGTAATTCATCACGGCCACAGGAGGGCACCCTCGTCTCAGTTTGACTAATATTGTATTTAAAACCGCACGGTTTAAAAATAAATAAATAAATAAATAAATAACAAAATGGACGTTCAAAGTAATAAATACTGACACATATTATTTCATGCAAAACAATGACTCAGAATCTGTGACTTAACTCATTTACGTTTGTTTTATTGTCATAAAGAAAGGGTTTATTAAACCATAAAAAAGTGTGTGGGTGTTTTTCATTATTCATCTGTTTTAGGTGAATATGAATTCTTATAAATATGCTTCTTGATTGTTTGAATTGAAGTTTTTTAAACTTCTTTAGATATCATTCTAGTATAACAATAGTACAATGAATCACGGCAAATTCTTTTTCAGTATTAAGTAGGCCTCCGCTAATTTTCATTTTTACATCAAATAATTGATAGGCTTATCTTACTTAGAGCATAAAAAGCTAATATTTTTGACAATAAAACAACATTCACGATGCTATATATTTCTGTAGGTTAAATGAAAGGTGTCAGGTTTCATGTACACAGTGGGCGGGCTGGTGCTTGGTTTTCATTGGACAGCTTTGGGTTCTGAGTTGTGCTGTGGCACATCCATTGCTGTGTGGCGCTGCTCGACTTTCCAAATTACTTTCCTCAAGTGCAGTAAAATAAGCTATTAGAAAAAAAGGCATGTAATTGAACCCTGCCGATACAGAAATGACCACACATTTACAGTTCATAGGCTTCGTCGACACCCGTTGCAGTAAAATGTCCCCAAATGTGTCCTTCACTCCCCCATCACTCTCGAAAATACGACACACCAATAAAGTTCTTTTTCTCCTGGTGAAAGTTTGGGTCCAAAGCATGTTGGTCTCTATTGCAGCTTCTTTTCTGTGCCGTGTTTTTTGAACATTAGTTACTGTAGAGTATTAGAATGATATAAGAAAACATACAGCTGTGGAAAAAAATAAGAGACTACTCTATATTATTTTTCAAAAATCTACATTTTAAATCCTGGTTTAATCCTGGTTCTGTTGGCAGAGGCTACACTGAGCAGCAGGTTGCTTCCAGGTTAAAAATTTCTAAGACAGCAGCACAAGAATAAGGTGAAGCAGGAGACACTGGGAACGACCAGAAACCAGCCAGGTAGAGGGCGGAAGCGACTTTCTAATGCCAGAGACGACCGTTAACCTATCTGACAGTTTCTCATGAATCGGATGATTACACTAAGTGACCTTCAAAAGGAATGGGAAACATTAAGTGGTGTGAAGTGCACTGCTAGAACAGTTCATAACAGGCTCCTAGAAGCAGGACTGAAGTCCCATAAAGCAAGGAAGAGCTTCATTAAAGAGAAACAGAGAAGAGCCAGGCTGCAGTTTGCAGAAAACTCATAAACTGAGAAATGAGTGAAACAAAAAATTGTGCTGTGGTCTCTTCATTTTTTCCAAAGCTGTATATCCTTCATGTGATTATGCAGTTATAAAAACCACAGATACATTTCCAAATGTGTAATATTTGATAGAACACAATACCTCTTGTGGTTAGGATAATGTGGCAAAGTTCCGCCACGGTCTGCATGTACTGAATCTACCTGGCGTTGCTTCAGAGGAGACAATTACAGTCTTTATTACAGTCTTTGTTGATTCAGCTGCTTGAAATGGATTGACAAGCGTAAACCATAGAGCTGGGCAGAATCTGTGAGATTTTTAGATGCCACGTGTGAAAAGGCCAGGCTGACAGGTCCGATACGATGAGTCGGTCCATCAAAGTTGATTCCGTAGGGTTTCCGGAACTGCATGGTTCAGGCAAGTGCCATCAAACAGTACAAAAGGATGAAAGATGGCTTTGATAACGCATTAAACCATAAAAGGCTATTCAGTGAAAAATATCAAGAAAATAAAATGACATGCTATGCAAACAAAATATGTGTATTTTTTTCTATGCATTATATATTATACAAATTCTATACGTAACTGTGAGTAAGCTGGGTATGCAGAAATGCACATATCTAATAGTATAAGATAATAAATGCATTTAGGGACAAAATAACCGAGATGACTCATTAATGGCATCAAATCGACCCATCAGCATTCGGGACTGACCTCCCACTTAATGAGCATTACCTTATCACGTTTCACGTCTAATTGCTTTATCCACTGTGACTTACAGTTTCACCCCTTCATGTGGCTGGATGTGTTAATGGAGCTGCTCACATGAAGTGCTTTGCTGAACATCACTGCAGCAGGACTTTCCTGGGACTGGAGCCAGCAGCTGCCAGACCATGCAGAGCTCACAATACCAATAGAAAGTGACTCACTCTGGGAAATATTGTCTAAGTGTAATGTAGTGCCACCTTAATTATTTTGGTTCCTTCCATCCATCCATCCATCCATTTATCCTTCCTACCATCCATCAATCCATCCATCCATCATTCCATCCAGTCATCCATCCATCCATCCATTTATCCTTCCTTCCATCCATCAATCCATCCATTTATCCTTCCATCCATCCATCAATCCATCCATCCATCCATCCATCCATCCATCCATCCCTAATTGCTTATCCAGTAGAGTAGTCTGGGGCATTATAACAGCCATAAATGATACAAGATCATAGTTGTTGTTTGCTACTGACTATATGTCGGCAGTTTCTTAAGTAGGTGACTGGGGGCCCACCTCTCCGTTTTGACAGCCTCTCCACTCAGCTGTCTACCATTCAACTGAACACAGAGAAAGAGGTCAGGGCCCAGTGCAGAAAGACAGAAAATCTACTGGGTCAGGTATGACGTGTGCCATTCAGATGTGCTGACTGTCATTGAATGTCGCCATGGCGATTATGCAGAATGACAGTGACCGGAGAACGAGGCTCTGCCTTGGGAGTTCAGTGCTCTCCTCTCTTTCCTGCTGCACAGTTAAGAATGAATTATTTAATTCCTTATGAAAAATAGGCTATGACAAGCTCCTATAGGAAGCAACTAATGTCTCTATGTATAATGTTTTAGTTGAATGGAGTTGCGGCCTTGTTTGAGACACTAAAGGTTGCACGAATTAAGCCGTCACCTGAGTGTAAAAAGTGTGAACGACTGGGTAATAAGCGACAGCGTAAAGTATTTATGGCGCATTACTGGGAATCGTGCATGCATGAGGGTGACACTCGCATACCGGACCCGCCCGGCCGCATCGGATCGTCAGCCAGAAATCTGCCAGCTGTCACTAAACACTGTCTGTCGCCTCTGTCCGCCGTGTCCGATCAGTGATTTTGGGCCCCGTCGTATCACATGCTGTGGAATCCGGATCATGTTTCGATTAATGTTGGAGGAAAAAATACGTTTGACCCATTTTCGGATTAAAGCGTTTTTGCCTGTGAAGCATTTTAAGAAATCTGAATCATGACAAGTTTTGTTTGTGCTTCCAATTAAGTATTCACCCATCCATCCATTCTTGAACTGGTCAAGGTCTCATGGGGGGGGGGGGGTGTATTACGTACAAGGCTGAATTTTAATTGTGTATGAGAGTTAACTGAACATTTTTAAGTGATTCAATTACTGATTTTAATTGCTTAATTGAAGAAGAATAACATCTAAAAATGCCAGGAAGCTTAAGCCTATTCAGAGGTGATCCCTGAACAGACCAGCAGAACGTATTCAATCTTTCCACTCGGGTCACATGCCAGGATGCCGCCTCACTCTGATGGGCGATGGGGGGCGATGGGGCGTCTCTCAGAGCACGGAGTCGAAATCAGATGTACAGCCAGTCAACTGTGAGCTTCTTGTCAAAATATCACACGTTTCCGTCAGGCCTGTGACAGCCTAAGCAGTTTAAAGGAACCGTGTCAGCTTAAACAGGGGGCCCCCACAGGGGGGTACAGACCAATGTGATCAGGGTCTAGGGGGGACCCACTACTGCTACTGTCCTGCCCACCATGCTGCATCAGGAAGACAGACGGCATCCTGATGCTGCCTGCTGTGTGTGACACTGAGGACTGCATGACCTTCCAACGTTCAACTTCCTTAAGGCAGTGTTTCTCAAACCGCTCCACAAGGACCCCCCATTTTTTGCTCCCTCCCAACTCCCTTAAGGCACAGGATGAAGACACAAAACATGAACCTGTATTATTATTTTTTTTTTTTACTACAGTGACTTTGGGTGGAATTAAGAAAATAATAATAAATTGCAAAATGCACGACAGACATGGTCTTGTGCGGAGGCTCTGTGATCCCTCTTCCGTGCGAGTGGATCGCAGCCTGATGGGCACATCGGCAGGCAGCCCGTGGGGGGGGGGGCGCTCCGCCTACGGTCCAGGGATTACTGCAGACACGGAGTATAAATATTTTCCAGTAAATAGACGGCAGAAGACAAAGCGACCCCGTCGAAACGTGCAATCAATTACAAGCATGAAACACGAGTGCAAAACTATTAAACTATGCCTCTCGATTATTTTCATAACATCCTTCTTTCCGTCGCTCTGGGCATCTTAAACCAACGCTGGAAGCCGTTAAAAAGAATAAGGGTGTAGAAATGATATTTTCTGCCGTCGGGACAGGAATAGCAGCACACATCCAGCGACAGGCATCGTAGTTGTAATTGACACGTCGTGCAGCGGGCTGCGATGAGCGCATATGACAGATGCTGCTTTGTCTCAGGACGGCGGGGTCGGATTGCTGGCGCGGTGCCGGCTCGCCATTGCAGTGAGGGTATTTTCTCCCGGCAGCAGGTGCTGTCATGAATATTGCATTAGGACGTTACTGTCCTTGGCAATAAAATTTGTCATCTTAAACGTGCCATATTTGCGCTATTGTCATTTCACATAACTATTTATTTAGATAGGCTATTTGATGTGGGCGCTACCATGATTTAGATACAGGCCTGCTTCACTATCAATTGCGATCATAGAAGCATAGGTGCGTTTTCATTGAACCTAGTCCATCTTACTTGATCGATAACTGACAATCTATTTATTGTGCAAAAAGATGACCATATTCATAATGCCGAACCAACCTTTAATATATATGATTTGTGTCTCTCTCAATATAATGAATGGCTGCACTAAACTCTTTTGTCCACCAGGTGTCAGCATAGCGACACTTTCAAACTGTACTTTCCCCAATTTCAAAGGTACTTCAGGAACAATTTCGCAGTCTGTTATGCTCAGTGTTCTACAAACAGGGAGGCATTATTTTTTGCACAGTCCCAACGAAGCAGCATAATCAGCCGAATCTTCGTTAACTGCTTTCAAGCGGCAATATTATTACGAAAATCATTAACCTGAGCTGATACGATCAGCGTCATTCCCATCAATAAAAAACGAAAGGTTTGACATTTAGTCCAAATATTATTTTGCTCAAATGTCACCACGACTTCATTTGATTTGTGCTTTCTGTTATTTTGGGAAGCGACATTAAATTTTGGTTTTTAATAACCTATCAACCCGTTCAGAGGCTAAGGAAGTAACAGAACAGAAGATCTCTGTTATGATTTCAGGAAGGACTGCATGACTGCTGCAGGGGCTCAGTATCAGCAAAACTGCATTGCTGTCAATCTGCATCTGGCCTTTGGCTCTTTTGTACAGAGATCATTTGCATTTGAGGTCCTGATTTGCCCTTTTTCTAGGTCAGCATTGGTTAATGATGCAGTCAGCAGAGGACTCCTTATTTACAGGGGATGGAATCAATGACCCGCTGAAAATGTGAATAAGAATTCATCCGATTAGCGACATCATGGTTGGGTCTCCATTTAAGGCGCGCCTTGTGGGATCCTGTCATCTGTCAGCCCATAGATAGCCAGTTTCCAAACCACAATGGAGATTCTCTTTGTCTTGTCCGGGGAACAGTCGCCACACCATGGACTCAGAGATGATTTCAGTGGTTCTGTCAGACTCCTTTGTGGAGACTGCTGGTGGACAGTGTTGGCCAGGGCATTTCAGGTCCAGCAAGTACAAATCCAGACCAGGATTTTGTTTCTACCAACTAATTGAGTATAAAGAGTCGGGGTCACAGAGCACTCAACTGGTTGGTAGAAGCAAACTCCTGGTCTGGATTTGTACTCGCTGGACCTGAAATGCCCAACAGTACTGGGGGAATGGAACATTTCAAAGGCTGTGGGGGTGAGATTCACTCTGCTGACCCCACTTGATCCTTGGGTATCACTGTTCAAAGTAAAGTGAGTTTGTGCTCCTGAAAAAGTCAGTAGTATCCATAGCGCCAGGCCATAAAGTATTAGAATCAGCTTATAAATAAAATCATTACACAGCATATATATTATGAGGACATTCAGGGTTTACCATTAGACACACGATAAATACCGCAAAATCAAATTAAAGCCCTTACGTACTTTCCACAGGGATTAGGTCCTCGACAAAATATCTCATTACATAAATGTGTAATGAAAAGCGTGATATGAAATGTGAATGAGTGATGTAGGTTTGGGATTACGGGCCAATGTCACTTACAAGCTGTAAAGGACACAGGGGTAACAGGCACAGGGAGAGTCATAATTCCCGCAGCTATCACAAGCGGAGACATAATCACTGTGTGTCTTGGACCTGGAATCTTGGATAGGGGGGGCGTTGGTACCAGTGGGAATCTTTAGAAATTGGGGGCAGCAGGCGGGGGTTGGGGGGTGGATGTAAACAATGGGTGGAGCGTGTTGCGTCAGTTGCTCCCACTGAATGACCCCCCCACTCCTTCGAGGTGACTGTGAGCCGCACAAAGACCTGTTGTGTGCTTCCTTGGGGGGCTACCGCGCCTGACTGCCAAGCAGCCCCCCAAACGGCTTTCTTTTGTCTCCCTCCGTCGCCAGCCGCTTGACACCAAGCGGCCCCTGTGTGGGCCGACAGCCAGGGAGCGGCGGCTGGGCGACGTCATGTCAGCAAGCTAAACCGAGAAGATAGATAGATAGAGATAGATAGATAGATAGATAGATAGATAGATAGATAGATAGAAAGAAAGTTGTTTGAACCATAGATAGATAGATTGACTGATTGATTGAAGAGACTAGAGACTCTCAAACGTGTGGATGTAAAGGGCCAAGGAGCCTGATATGACCCTTAGTAGCCCTTATTCGCACTCAGCTAGAGAGCAGTGATTTGCTCCAGTCGGGAGTGTTGCACACATTGTGGATTTACTCTCCATGGTCCCTCCTGGGCTCCCTGAACTGGGAGCTAAACTCTTTCTTCTCTAGCAGTAGAGGCTGACAGGTGAGATAAAGATGAGTTATTGGCCCAGTTTTATTGCAGCCTCTGTACTGGCTTTCAGTGCTTCGTGGAGCTGGCTGTCGTGTAAAGTCTGTGCCGCGACTGCCAAATGCACCTAAGAGGTTTTTTTGTTTGTTTTTCATTACGGCGACGGCAAAAAGCTGTCATTCAGATGGGAACTGAGCCGAATCCTCATGCTGGGGACTTTTTTGTTGCATCTTTTCCCATATTGGGAGTAAAATGATTTTTTTTCAATTCATCCATCAATCCATCCATCCATCCATCCATCCATAACCATTTATCCTGGGGACACACTGAGCCCAAAACCAGGAAGAGGCAGGGGACACACTGGTTATTTAGGGTCCCCTAACTGCAAGTTTTAGGGTAGTGTGAGTAAAGTGTGAGTAAAGCTACAGCACCTGGGAGAAACCTGTGCAAACACACACACACACACACATACACACACGCACACACACACACACACACACACACACACACATACACACATGCACACACACACACACACGCACACACACACATACACACATGCACACACACACATACACACACAAATTAGGTATCTATATATTTATAGGGACTCTCCATTCATTTCTATGGACATAACCACAATCCCAGTTGTGATAAGCTTAACCCCCACTCAGTCCCAAACCTTAACCGTACATAACCAATCAAAATACAAGATTTTTATAAACGAGTTTCCCTTTGTGTCCCCTTAAGGTCAAAATAACAGGTTTTTATCACATTGTGGGGACATTTGCTCCCTACAATATAATACAGTACATACAGCCCCCCTACACACACACACACAGATGGTTCAATTTATTTCAAAAGCTAACACCTCATATTTTCTCATCTGAAAGGAATGGGACCCCCTGCTGGTTTAGAACACCACAGAACCGGACGTAATCTAGCACATCTGAATAAGATGGAGCGATGCTGTTTTTTGGGCAAGGCGAAGAGGCCCGGCTGCACTCATGTAAGTGATATTAGCGGCTGTTTAAAGGGGAAGGAGCCCCTTTTGAGGAATGTCTAATCAACGGGGATAAACGTAAACACCTTTTTTTTTTTTGCGCTGTCACATGTTGGCATTCCCTGCAGAATCACCGGCCTGACTGCTTCCGTTTGTTTTCTCATTTTTAATGAATGTGCAGTGTTATGCCTAAATTAATGTATCAGGGCGGTAAATATTTTAGCTGGTGCCAGAGTCTGTCAGAGCGAGCAGCGGGACGGCCTTTGAGGTGCAGCGCTTGCCGTAGGTGACTAACTGTCTGTGCCTCTCTGCTGTCTGTGATGAAGTGCAGCTCCTCTTTCTCGTCCCTGAGCATTTTGCAAGTTCGTCTCGCCGGGATGTGCTGACGCAGCCCTCGTGACAGGCGACGTCTAGTTCACGTCTGCGGGGGGCGGGGGGGGGGGGGTGGCTTTACCGGTGCCTATTCACAAAAAAAAAAAAAAATCTAGAAACTGTTTGTTGAGTTTAAATTTATTTTGTGACGCTGGTGAGCTGCAGAGTAATAGTTCAAATTATGGAGAAACTATTGACATCCAAACTATTAATTTCCCACTTAATCAATACTAATTATTCAGACATAACAACAGTATGGTGTAAAAGGGGGAAGGTTAGGTGTCCGTCACCTCGTCTTCTGCTTAAGCGTCGATACTGTGAAATGGTACATTTGTTTTGATCCGAACATGACCTTGATACTGAACCCCTAGCATTGGATCTACTGATGGCCTGAACTGGCTGGAACCAGTAATCTTGCCTTGCTGGACTTCACAGTGAAAAAGTGTGGGGGGTGTTTTTAGTGCAGTTCACCGTTGCTGGAGGGAGGTCTCTCCTGCTGCGTCACATTTGTGCATATTTATGCATTTCTGGAATCAATTGTGTTGAAGTTTATCCTCTACTGGGCTTTTTGAGAGCTGTTAGCAAAATACTGGTCTGGGCTTCTTAACAAGAACTCGTTTGAAACCCCCCGTCATGAAAATGTACATATAAATGTGTCCCTATAAATCTGTAAACAGCCAGTACTGATTAGAGATTGAAGTAGATATAAACTTGTATGGAAAAAGACTGAAAAACAGAGTGGAGAAATCCTCTTTTATTATCATAAGAGAAGTGTTTTCTGCAGACATTATGTAAAGGGTCTGCCAACCTAGGAGTCCCTGGTGGTCTTAGGTGAGGGGCCAGATGAAGTGTGATTCACAAAGTCCCCCATAAAAAGTAACAGCAAGGACAACGTTAGCCTGCCTGGATTGGAGAGACCTGGGCCCCGCCCTGCAGCCAGGCCTGGGGGCGGGGGGGCTCGCTGGGGAGTACTCAGCCGGCCATAATCCATAGCAAGTACATGGCCAGCAACTGCAGGGGGGGCTGTGGGGTTTGGGTGCAAAGTAGATCAGGTGGCAATCGAAGGCAGAAGCCTCGGTGTGTGTGTCAGACCACGTAAGGTAACAGAGCGAGGTAACCGAGTGCTGAGGCACATGGAATGTAAAAGTCGCCATTGTTCTGTTGACTCAATAACTGCAGAGTTCCAGACTTCCTCTGGCATTAACTCCAGCACAAAAACGGAGCTTCATGGAGTGATGAAGCACACTTCTCTGTCTGTCAGTCTGATGGATGAATCTGGGTTCGGCGGATGCCAGGGGAACGTTACCTGCCTGACTGCATTGTGCCAACTGTAAAGTTTGGTGGGGGAGGGATAATGGTGTGGGGTTGTTTTTCAGAGGTTGGGCTAGGCCCCCTAGTTCCAGGGAAGGGAACTCTTAATGCTGCAGCATGCCAAGGTATTTTAGACAGTTCTGTGCTTCCAACTCCGTGGGAACAATTTGGGGAAGACCCTTTGCTGTTCCAGCATGACTGTGGCACAGTGCAAAGTCCATAAAGACATGATTGGGTGAGTTTAGTATGGTGGTTAGCAGTCTGCTAGTCCTACCTAGAAAGATGTAATGGAGGTTCTACAAGCCAGGCCACCCATGACCTGTCAATATACTTGTGGCATTGCTTTCGATGTCTGGGGCCACCTCTGGTGTGAAGGTCTAGTGCAAGCGGACTTAATATAGCAAGGAAAACATTAGCACTGTATTTTAAAACTCTTTTTGCAGTGCTGGCATTCCCTGACCCGCACTGCGATTTGTATCACCAATCTGTGCTCTTTGTCCTCATAAGGACCCGACCGATTAATCCACACATGTGATTTCATGGGTCTAACAGTGATGAGATTTCAAGGCAGAAAGGCGAAGGAGCTACATCGCAGTGAGCACTGGTCGTGCACTGGGAGCCAGTGCGGGCAGCCAGTAAGCAAGTCATGTTCGTTCTGTGCAGACTATTGAGCGGTTAAATGTGAAATAACTCGGATTTTATTACGGGGCACGATCAGCGTGTGAGGTTGACGGCGAAGGCTGTCGGGGAAGAACTCCAGGTATTCAGGCTCTGACGTTGGATGAGATAAACGGCTTTGGAGGATGGATGAATTAAATATTCATGGGGCAGTGCCGGACAGGTATTTCAGCACAGGATATTCAAATATCGGTAAATATTGCTGGATGACATTTAGCAAATAATCCATCATCCTTCGCTCAGCGCTTATCCACAGTGGGCTGGGAGGCTCCACCCAGGAAGTCCAGAGCACAGGATTCCCTGGGTGGATGCTAGTCCACTGCAGGGCACACACACAGTCACACCCGCCAGTCCACTGCAGGGCACACACACAGTCACACCCGCCAGTCCACTGCAGGGCACACACACAGTCACACCCGCCGGGCAATTTAGAGATGCTGGTTTACCTAATCACATGTTCTTGGAAGAAACCGGAGTACCGGGCGGAGACTCACACAGACGCATATAACCCACCCCCACCCAGAACAGGGGTGGGGGTGTGATGTACTGGTTCCATGCACTAAACCACCAAGCCACCCCCAGTAAATAATCCATACCTACATTTACAGTTATTTTATTTTGTGTTTTATTTTTCATTTCGTGTTTAATGTACCCTGCCTTTTATATTTGGATCCCACTTTCAACGCTTTCAACCGTTGAAGTGACGCATAACCATGCATGCATGCAACATGAGTGTTTACGTTTTCCTGGAGCCAGGGGGCAGGGAGACAGGAGGCCGAGTGAAACTAGCCGGGTAGATGACATGTGACTATGTGTCCCCCCCCAATATCAAACTCCCTCCTTCTTTATTGGTAGGACCAATTGATAAATTGTCTTTATCGTAAAGATGTTCTGTGGTTGGCTGCGGCCCCTGGCCAAAGATCTAAAATTGTGGTCTAGTAAGACGATTACAGCATGGTGCCGTTTTGTCCGCAGATTTCATTTGGGTCCATCTGGAGGGGACCGATAGGTTGCTGATCCGTGATTATCCTGTTGAGGGCGCTGGGGAGCATGAGATATTAGAGGCGAGACAGCGAATCCCCGGTCTCACTGTCACTCTCCCCGCATTGGCGTACTTTGGCTGGTCAAACACTAACCTTCCTCAATGGAAGAAGGAATCAATCGACCGGCAGCATAGTTCCTGTTGCACGATGCGATAACTGACTATTGTTCCTGTTTTCGAAGTGACTGGTTTTGGTACACCCCACACACAAATTCATAAACGACGGCGCAGAGCTCATCATAATGAAGGCTTTGTCTGTCGGGCGCATCTCTATGAAATGAAAAAAAAAGGGAAAATGCTAACATTCGGTAACTGAGCCTTCCCTTAACTGTTTACAATAAGTCGGTTTGTCGTTTCTGAAGAACTGATGTGAGGAGCCTTTATTTTCCGCGGTGGATGTGTCTATATGGACAAATTCTCACTTATCCATTTAGGTCAGGCCCACTATAATACAGGTTTGTGTTCAACAATGAGCTCAGCGCCCACACATTTATTGCAAAAGGAGGCATTTATTAAGTCGTGCCTGAGCATCAAGCTAAAGATAGAATCAGGGAAGCACGCTGAACAAACTGACTTTCAGCATGACACAGATGAAGCAATCACAAACACTCCCCGGGTTACCATGGTCCGTGTTACCACATTTTGACTTTTACGATGGGTAAATGTTTTTCATTTTCAGTACGTTATCTAATATTACATGAGATATTCGACACTTTTAAAAAAATAAATTAGGCTTTGTGTTAATGATTTTGCCCAACTGTATGCTAATGTAAGTGTTCTAAGCATGTTTAACGTAGGTTATAGGCTAGGCTATGTTGATCGTTAGGTTAGGTGTACTGTGTTAAAATATGTTTTCGACTTACGATAGGTTTGTTGGGACGTAACCACATCGTAACCTGGGGAGAGACTGTATACTGAAGCCTGCTTTTCAGTGGTTCCCCGTTGATATGGTGTGCAGAACTGGATGCCATTGGTTTTGAAGCACCATCTTTTGTAGGCTCTCAAAAGCTGCCTGGATTAAAGTATAGCCTAGCACAATATGACACTTAAGAAATGCTGCTTTCACTCCTTATGCAGCGATAATCGGGGCTAAGGATGGTACGCTGTCATGCATGTCATTAGCCATATGGGAACGCAAAACAAAATATGAGGAAACAGAAAATAAAACAGGAGACTGACCAGCAAAAAGCTAAAAGCCTCAAAGTACATTGGGATATGACGGATTCTGTACACCAATGGTATTTATGTGGTGTATTAAATAATTTATTAGAATAGTACTGCAGTTCTGTTTGTGTCCCACAGGACCACGCCAAAAACAACGTTCAACATTCAGTAAACCGTATAATATAAGTATCATTGAGCCGACTCCAGCCATTTTTAATTCAGTCTTGGTAGTCAACACAACGTGTCAAGGTGTTGCCCCGCCCCGCCACCTTAGTGTAGAACACCCCCTCGTCGGATTAAAAAACTCGCCCCTCGCAAAGGGCCATCGGGGAGGGTCCGGACCTGCAGGCGCCGAGGCCGTGAGTGGGAGGAAGCCTCTGCAAGCAGCCATCTGTCTGATAGTTGGAGTGCAGGAGCATCGATGCATCACACTGCTGCCACGCTGTGATTCTCCAGGACGAGGAGACAATCCGAGCAGGTCAAGGGGATGCATCCGGGCTCTCACCCACCAGGCGCTGGGGAAGCAGCCCGTTTTTACACCATACCTTCATTCTGGTACTTCTGTGCATCGTATTTATTGGGGGGTGGGGCAAAGACGTGACCCCAGTGACGTCATCATTTTCCAGTTGGTTGACTTACCTGTCTGGTCTCTGTGTATCTATAAATGGTCTTGTGATGCAGTGCTAATTATAATGCAGTGGGCTTGTAATGGGTGTTGGCCACCCAGACTACAGACCCAAAGTCACCTACAGGAAATGCAGTGTGACCTGCAGCCGGATGGATTGCACTGGCCACCCACTGTGGCTTTCTGTTTCGTCACATTAGCAAACGGTGATGGACCCGACCGGACACGGGCTAAACAAAGACTGTCAACGAACGAGCCATTAAAAAAAAAACTGTAAAACGGCTTCTTTGGACATTTTCCGCAACACTGATTATGCTTCTTACTCTCATTTAACTGTCATTCATCAAGGGCTTGTTTACAAATATTTAAGACTTTCATATTGCAACTAATAACAATCTGTTTTGATTTATTATCAGTGTGAAAAAATTTGAATAAAAATAAATCACGTCAAAGTCCATGCCATTATTTATAAGATTTTCTGCTTCCTGTGTTCTTTTGCACGCTCAGTGACTTTCTCTGAGGGACATCATGCTAGGTGCTGATTGGCTAACAGTGAACAGGCCCCAGGATATCCAAAGAGGGTGTGATGGGGGTGATCCATACAGCTGTCACAGAAACTATGAGTTACTTGTGCTATTTATGGGTGTAGTTTTAAAAAAAATCCCATCTGACCTTCTGCTGTGGACATCTTTAAGATAACTCGACCGGTGAAAATAAAGCTATCAGTCAGATATTAAAATACAGCCAACATAAACCTATCGCTGTTGGGGCTATTGGAATTATTAATCTTATTTTTTGTGGATTTATATCTTATAATAAAAGATTTCAGATTTTTTTTTCTACTCAGCAAGGCATTGCAATCTTAGCTGGTCAAAGGCACGGCCTTCTGTAACTTGCAGGTGAACACCTTCGGGAGGGACTGCCCAGTTTTACGACAGGAGCCGCAGCTAGCGCACGTCCTCTCTGCCATCGGCTGCTTTGCATCCTGTAGTCATTCGTCTAGCCCATGTGACTGGGGCTCTCGGCTCAGAGCGAGCCGATTGGTCAGCTCCGCTCTTTGCTCGAAGGGGCCGCACCTAGTGGCCCAAAGCAGATTGGCCCCCTGTCCAGTGTGAAGAGTGTTTGTTTGGTTGCGTCAGGCGTTTCTGCGCAGGGCCAGGGACGCGTCACGCGTTCCCGCCTGTGGCGTTAGGGATTTCCGTGTGATCTGGTGTGGCTCCCTACAGCAGAAGGAATGATGCCACTGGCTGCAGCTTTACAGTATTCCGATCAGCCAGATGGTACAAAGCAAATCCTGCTTTACATCATAAGTACATTAAAATAACCCCCCCCCCCCAAACAGTATTACTCCATAAGATTAAATTTTTATGTCATGCTCTATACCTGAGAGACAACTGAGCCCACCTTGAGCTGAGCCATTTTGTACATAGACTTCTATTTTACGTGTCTGTTACAGAATCGTGTGCTTCCTGTTTCTGCGTTAAAGCCAGGATTAAGCGTTACGAATCAACTGAGACGTTTACATTCAGGTTCATTTTAAGTAGCGGAGGGTTTTGTCCGAAGCGACGCAGAACTGCGGCAATTAGCACGTTGCAGACATTCATGCTGTCGAGGAGTCGACTAGCCACAAGTGCAGCTATAGGCTGAGCTTCCCATGAATGACCAGGTACGAGTGTGAGCAGGATGGGGGCAGGAGATACACAAGAACTTCTAACAAGGCAAGAACCGAATAAAAAAACTATTCACATCAGAAGAAAGTGCAACGATAAGCGCATTCAGGGAACGTGGAGCAGTGTTACTGGCTGTAATCATTATGAGCCTTTTTATGTAACTCAAGGTCTTTCGTCTGCCTTTCGGTGTTGCGGCAGAATGTTCATTCGTGCTTCTTGCCTTAATGTAAATTTCCTTTGTAGTGACTTGGTCATTTGAATCCTGCCCGAGTTCATTCAGGGGCAGATGCTAATGCTGAGGTCCAGGGTGAGCTGAGCTTGAGTGTGCAAAATGACACGACCGTGACCATTGGGCCGGTGCGTTCGTGGGCTACAATTAAGCAGAACGCGAATTAGGCTGATGTAAAAAGAATGTCATTTTCCTGGGGATGATGCAATGCGTTGTAATGAACATAATTTGTGCCATTGAGAAAGACAGGATAGGGCAGGCGGCGATTGCGAAGCTAATGTATACGGCGACGGTTTGCTAGCTTGATCTGTATGTCGTCCCCCGCGGGTTCAATGTAAAATTGGTATCATGCAGCCATGAGGCTGTAAAACCCCCCAAAAATCTCCCCTATATGAGCTTTCCTTTGACAATTGAGTTTTTCATGACTAATTTCCCTGTTCACTTATGATTTGTTCCCAGAGCTCATGGACTGCTATGAGAGTTGATAGGCTCCTATCCCTGAACATCTGTCTGGGCTTAACTGTGGGCTGAAATAGGAGGATGTGTTCGCGTGTCTGGGTGGGAATTTGTAAGACGCCCAAAAGAAATTAGCTCCTATAGCTCAACAAGTAGAGCGTTGTGCTAACGTATGCAAAGGTTTTGGGTCCAAATCCATGAAAGCGCCTTTTGGTCGGTACTGACCACTGTATACCGGGAACACCCCACAAGACCTGCCGCTTTGGAGATGCTCTGACCCAGTCATCTAGCCATCAGAATTTGGCCCTTGTCATTCACATCCTTACACTTGCCCTTTTTTCCTACTTCATACATATCAACTTCAAGAACTGACTGTTAACTTGCCTAATATATAACTTGCCTAACAGCGCCCTTGACAAGTGCCATTGTAACGAGACAATCAATGTTATTCACTTCACCTCTCAGTGGTTTTAATGTTATGGCTGATCGGGGCACATTTACTTTCTAAGTGGGGAACCCCAGCCACTTAGTAAAAAGGGCTCCATGAATTTCCTGCAGCTGGCTTAGATTTGAAGGTAACTCGACTGTCTGTGTGGGTGAAGGGAAACACTGGGCAGCAAAGACACCACAACCGTGAACAATAATCAGCCAATTCAGGGACCGTAGCGACGCACGTGTGACGAAAACAGGAAACAAAGGTTCCGCTGGAGGGAATATATTATTCAACGCACTGGCTGAAGTCAGACTGAGTCAGAAACTCAAGGACATTACGCTAGAGAGCAACCTCAAGGCAAAACATAATTTCTAATTTGACAACTTTTGTGTTTTTTTTAGATACCAAGCTTTTACATATCGTTGCATCAAAGGAAATTCAAGTAAAAACAAAAGGTTAAATCTCTGAATGAAGATTTGTGATTTTAATAACTAATAAAAATTATACGACACTTGACTGCATTAACCAAGAAAAATACATCTTTCTTTTTCATAAAACTAGTTGATTATTCAACTGTGGGTCCTTCGTACATACTACTTATCCAATACAGGGTTGAAGTTATTATTAATAATAAATCTTTTATTGTTTAGCCAGTTATCTGAAATATATATTTATTTTTAAAACATTTATTAGTGGGATATATTTTCTGCCACATGACAGCAGTACATGTCATTCAAGCCACTACTGTGTTTCTTTTTGTTTGGGATTGTCTTAAAAAAGGAATCCCCACTAGTGTACCAGTCAAAGAAGGGCGCCCCCTACTGGAGATAGCCATCTAACGCTCCATTATGTGTGGGAGATGGCTGGCTTTGTCTCCCTCTAGAAGGCCTCTGCATAGTGTATAGGGACGGCCGTTGAATGGGCACGCATGCAGGGCTGTGGGCGGCATCAAGCAAACAGCTCTCACTGTCCTTCAGGAAAGCTGCATTGCTTGATGTAGCTTGTAGGAAAGAAGCCAGCAGCTGACAGCATATAGCACGCTGGAGGAGCTGTGTGCTAATACTCACCTCTCTGCATATGGCATAATTAGCCGGTTCAGAGACAGTGCTGCGGGGACAACCAGGCCATTACTGCAGTGGCTAAATTTGTGATTTCAAACAGATTCCCTGGCATGTGACTTCACTTAACAATGAGTATGTTAACTCATGCCAACATGAATTATGGGCATTTTGTGTAGTGGAATAATTATCCATGTTGTTCACGTCATGGAATAAAGGGCCAGTGTAAAATTTTATCGTTGGATTGAATGACTAATTTCCTTATTAGTTGACAAAGCATGTTAACAGAAGACGTAATAATTTAAATGTACGCTATATTAGCATGTACGCCATATGCTTAATTTCGTACTGATAAATAAAATCTGAGGATACTAATGAAACAAACACCCATGTCACTTATAACAATAAGTGCTTAGATGATGGATGGATATCACAAAGAGAAATAAACAAACACAAATATGCAAGGATGCAGCAAATAAAGTTTTAAATTATTCCAATAGGTCATGTGGTTCTTGGGGGCGTGGCCTGTAGTGATTTGAGATACAGTAAAGACCTGTCTTACATTTTAATTCTACACTAAATGGGAACCACAGCTATTCAGAGTGAGATATGCATACATAAAACATGACCTTCTTTAAATATCCTTCAGTAGCTGGGCTGCTCTGTAATCTGGGCCACTGTGTTTCTGTTCTTTTTCTCTCTATAAGTGCTGTATAAGGGAAGTTTATTTATGACGTGGTATATCCTACATGCACTGACACGAAACACAAGATGCATTTTCTTAAGATGATGACTCAAATAGGACTGTTTTTTTTTTCAACTGAGGATGTCTTTTCTTCACAAGAATGACAATAGCAAATAAAACAGCAACAAAATGCTTAATGCTTCAAATACATTCTTTCCCTATCAAGGTGAGTAAACAGGTATTTAAGAAGAAGGGCATTAACTTGAATAGCACTTGCGCAGCACACATCTTAAATCTTAAACAACTGCTGCTGTTTGTCACATAAAGAATTAAAAATGACTGGTCGTTCCATAAATCGCCTTTTACAGCTTCACATTTCCCTTTGACGTGAGAAATAAAACATTCTCTTGATAGAGATTTCATTCATGCAGTTTTAATACTGAACAGCCTGACCTCTATACTCCATTTGAAGTGTTGATTTTCATTTCCTGATATCAATCCCTCCATAAAATTAATCTCAAAAGTAAAATGTTGACTATACTTTCACTTCCAAAAATGACAAGTTCATAAAACTATTCGGCGTGCTAAAAACTGTAACACCATTACTGCTTTACTTTTCATTGCTCCCTGTTATGTGGGGGTTATATTACAATCTTTAATTAAAAAATTGTCTATACAATATGCTATTTTGGCTAAGGATTTGATTTGTATTTGCATTTGAAATTTGTTGCTATGACAGGTGAGGTCTGGTCAGATCAGGCGCATATCTGCTTAAATATTCTTTGTCATTGAAATGACAGAGAATAATCAATAATGCAATCCATCCATCCATCAGAATCTGTTCTGGTTAGTAACAATGTTTGAAGATTTAACACTGTATGTAGCATGTTTGCAAATACTCTGATATTTTGTATGTTTATTTTACTTTTAGCTTTATTTTGTATTTATTAATGCACCTTGGGGTTGCCATAAAAGTTATTTTGTTGTGTTACACAATGACAATAAAGTGCTTGAATACTTGAATCAATCCGTCCGTCCGTCCATCCATCCATCCATCCATCCATCCAATCTTCCAACTGCTTATCCAGAGCAGGGAACTAGGAACTGGGGACTGGGAACTGGGGACTGGGAACTGGGGACTGGGAAGGCCTGAAGCCTGTACCACGCAGCATGGGCCACAAAGCTGGGGACGCCTTGGACGGGCTGCCAGTCCATCACAGGGCTCATACACACACGGTGACCAATTGAAACATCTATTACCCTGACTGCATGTCTTAGAACTGCTAGAAGGAACTAGAGAACACAGAGAAAACCCAAATGACAGGGAGAGAACATGAAAACTGCACCAAAATCTGCAATTTACTAAATGGTTCAAGCTTTAAAAAGTATTTAAAAGCAATAATCACACAATAATGATTTTCACTTTAAGTTTCAAATAAGCCTCTATGGTATTTCTTAATTTCTATTACAGTCCTTACCGAAATAGCCGCAGTGATAAATATTGACCGTAACCTTCACCAATACAGCGTGGGAGCATTCTCTTATATTGAAACGTCGATACTTTGAATTGTTATTTTCTACTTCCGTGTAATACAAAAGAAAGCCAAACAAATGAAAATTCAGGTCCAAGATATTAATTCCGTTTTAAAAATTATTTGTGAAATATCTGTTAGATTTGGATTCTATATATTAGCTACATCATCCCTAATTTAAAGTTCGCTGTAAAATTATTACAGACATTGGTTTCTGGTAGGAGAATGCTTCAAAAGGCATCAAAATTGACATTATGAGAAACACGTTATAAATAACTTCTTAAACAGATATTATTTAGGTTTTAAAGCCATTAAATAAAACAGGATATTTAATCTGTGTAAAATATATTGCTTAATCCATTGAATTGAACCTGGCCTCTCAGCACCAATAATTTAATCTTTTGCATTTGCCATCGAAAGCAAAGCTTATTCTGTCTTCAATCTACACTTGGATGTCACTTTATTATATATTGACTACTATTACTATTAATTTGAGTAATGCACATTGGATAAGCTGCTGTATTTTTATTCACGTTACTATTGTGTCTTTATTTGGCATTAACGTTCGAATAATAATAATTAAAATTCCAGTTTTTGTAATGCCAGCCGATCGTAAAGAATTGTTTGCCTTTGTGTGCTTTTCACCGTGCATGCCGACAACCACTTGGGTTCCACGAGCCCTGATCGCCGCGCTACGCCTCGTCGCGCGCTGCTCCCTCCTCGCTCCTTTAAGGAGCTCCAAGTCTCACCTTTCCCCGCCCTTTGATCAAAGGTAGCTCGCCGTCGGTTCCCACTCCTGATTGGACGGCCGGGGACAGGGACCGCGGTCACGTGACAGTGTTTCCCGTCCTAGGTCGCCATTTTGGTGGAAAGTTTGGAATTTCTGATACACTGGTAGAGGGGGAGTCAAAAAAAAGAATAGAGAGGGAACGAAGTTTGACTTAAAGAAAAATAAGCAATTAGTGAGGGAAGCGTAGTGAGTGATAGGGACGCGTGGAAGTGGAGGAATAAGCTGCGGAGGACACACGTTGAACTTTTACATATGTCACTCTAAGACGGGATTTGTTATTTTTCAGGTTCTTTTGGTTAGGTCGCTTTCTACTTGTGCCACCTTTGCCACCACCGATTCTGTTAGCAGCATTTTCCCATATTTAAATTATGCATGACTCAGTCCTCTTTCTGAGTGGCTGAATACTAAATAATATACTTAGGTGGTAAACCTTTGCATGATTTTTTTTCTACCTCTTTTTTTTTATAAAGTTCTGCAGTCATTCAGATCCGTTCGTCGTTGAAAGTCCAGGAGTAAACGTGCGTCCGCTGTGCGGTTCCTGAACCGCGGCCACCGCGGGAGGCGGTTCTCTCCGGCGGCACCGGGGATATAGTCGCCGGAGCGCGGATTGGCGCTCCTTCGGGTCAGAGTAAGAGCGGTTTTGGCTTGTCGGCTGAAGGAAGAGAGGGAGGGGGAAAGAGAGAGAGAGATAGCCGACGTCGGTTCGCCCAGCCGAACCGAGCCGTGCGAAAGTGTCCCGCCGTCACCGAGGGAAGAGTTTTGCCCTGTGCGAGAACATTTCAACAGGCTAGCGAGCGAGCGCAGCCTTACTAGCTAGTCCGCTAGCTGGCT
>JAODLC010000047.1:9434174-9449419 GCA_026781145.1 Hippopotamyrus pictus
CTAGCTAGTCCGCTAGCTGGCTAGCCTAAACATGCCGGTGCGCAAGAAAGGTGAGTGCCCCCCCCCCCCAACTTGTGTCTAACTATCCGCCGCCGCCGCCTTGCAGCGAGTGACTTTTCCTAACAAATGTGCCGCCGATTAAAGGCACCTCGCCTCTGTGTAGGGGGGAGGAGAAATAAAAACATGAATACTGGTTAATTAATAAGAGTACGGGGGGGGGGGGGGTCATGTGTCAGCGTCAGGGATGGCGGGGAGGCGTGAAATCAAGTTTTGGAGCGGCTGGGGAGGGAGCATCCTTAAACGGCGGGGTGTGAGCGTTAACGGCGCGCGGAAACGGTGCTGGCGCGTGAGCGCAGGTCGTGTGTTATAAGGGGAAAGGCTGCAGGGGATGCGCGCGCTGGCAGTAAACACGCCGTGGTCTTGACGCCTCGCAGATGCAGAACGGGCGCTGGTGCTCCTGGAGGAGTACCGCAGGAAGCTCAGTCAGACCGAGGACCGGCAGCTCCGGCACTCCGTCGACAGGGTCATCGACATCTTCCAGAGCAACCTTTTCCAGGCTCTAATAGGTAAACTTTTTACTTCCACTTTCCTCTGGTTTTGGGGCGGGGTTACCCTTCGTAGATGATCATTTAGGCTCTTTTTTATGTTGGTGGTGTCTACGTCCCTTTAAATGGTCCCCTGCTTGTTCTTTTCAGCACTTATGAACCTTGACTTGTTACATAATACTTTGTGGTTAAAGATATTTGAGAATTGCAATGCACATTTGTCTCTGGTTCTTTCCTTGCCTTGGGATGTGGTCTGCTTAAGGTAGTATAATGAATAATAAATTATGCAAATTCTTTGGAAAAAAAATAATAAAAATGTGAAACCCTGTTCAAGTTCTTGTGGTGGAATGCCCTTTGACTACACTGTGTGTCAGTCTCTTGGTTTACAATACGGGCCACATAGGAATGTGAGGATCTCTGTTGGTCCTTCTTAGAATTCACTGCCTTGAATTTACGGACCATAACAACCACCCCAATAAAGGGAGGAATCCTCTTGGAGAGTTGTCTGTGATGAAAGATTTTGGCCAGTTTGATATTTCTTGGGAGAATTTACCCCCCACCCAAGTACTCTGTAAATTCATCCAGAACAGATTATCTAATACAGTTTAAACCACATTCAGATGTGTAAAATGTAGACATCAGATATGAAATTGTAGAGGTGCTGTGTTTCCTTCCTGTGTCTAGTCTTTCTTGACCAATAAAGAATATGGCAGCTGTGGGTATTTCACTCTCACTGATTCCTACTTCCTCTAAGCACCTGAAAGATGTTCCAGTTTTATGTAATATCTACGAGTACCGGGCTGACACTGTTCGCAGAATTACTTGTTTGTCCTGAGTGTTGTGAGCTGTCTCTCACTAACACATGCCTCCATATTGACACATCGCAAAAGGGAACCTGAAACCGCCATAATGTGGAATCACTTGTTTCTGTTATTGTCTATTCTCTTCTGTTTCAGTCCTATCGTGTTTGTAGCTGATTCAGTGGAACATACAATTGTCAGATGGAGACAACAGCTTTCTGGCAAACAGACCATGCCGAACTAAATGGGATTGATGGCCGTCTGATAACAAATTTCTGCTTTGTCAAAGCAAAACTCTACTTCTAATCACCCTCATTTTGTTTTAATTGCTTTAATTTTACTGTATAGTGCATTTGGCGTGAGAAATGTTGTTACAGACAAATTTCTTATTTTAATAACAGTAATAAGTGGTAAAAACTGAAGTCGCTGGTGTTATAATGAGAATGAATATATAAATGTGTGTGTGTGGTAAACATCCCTGTGATTATTTACTCTTACGGTTACGGTTTAATGATTGAGAGGTATACTACAGTAATATGCGAACATTTGTTAATAGTTGTCTTGTAATTGTTGGTTTTATGTATGTCCCAGTCAAAGTGATACTAAAATCAGGTCATGCGATTTTAATTGAAATGGGAATTTGTTCTTCCAGATATAGTTGCAGTGATTATTATGAGAACCACAGTACACAGGGGTGTCCGAATCATTGAACAGGATTCTACCTGGCTTTACTCATGTTCAGCATTTGTCTTTTGGTAGCTTGAAGCTGTAAATTTAATCCTTTCACTTTACAGTGCTGCTCGAACTGGTGGCAGGTGTACCTGGGTCACTTCTTGCCCTCTAACAAGTATAGGTTTCCAGGCTGAATGCCAAGTGTTTTAAACACAGCTTTTCTCAAATCATTTTATTGACTTGATGTGGCAGAAAGTGGTCCCCCCCGCCCAGCATAACCACTGATTGAAATCTGAACCAGTTACCTCTCTCCTACTCCGTGTTCAGATCGATTTATCATTGTGGAAGTGTCTCTTTACACTTTACACAAAGCAAACTGGGGCCGTGTCTGTCTTTGTCAGGCAGTATATTTGTTGTGTATTTTCACGTAAAGAACTTGAATGAGTTAGGTGAAATAGGGAACGTTGCTGAACATTACAGAAAGATTTGCGTTTTAACGGAGCTTTGTGATGTGTGACATTGTTTTTGTAAATAAAGGAACAAGTTGAGTGATATTTTAAGTACACCGGTTAAGTTGTTTGAATAGAATGTGGTAATTGAACTAAAGAGGGATTTGTAAAACATTTTTAGTACGGATGGGCGATATCATATCAATATTATATTGCACATGTGCAGTTTTCTCCAGGGCGGGTGAAACATTTGGCCAGATGCCATCTTTTCATTACTGTATGAATGTTTATTTACGGCCACAATTTCTTAAGCAGATTAGTAGCACACCCGAAATATTTATGAGGCATTTTATGATGCCCAAAAGTTAATAATCAGTATAAATTCAGCATCCTTATGTTTAATAACTGTCAGACTTTAAACTGTAAAAGTACCCCCACACCACTGATATCTTTTTACCTTGTTTATCCACAAGATCTCATGGCGGTTGAGCTGTTCCTTTCTTCACCGCCACTTCAGTGCATATCGCACTGAAGTATACCAAAACAGTATTATGTGGTGTGCTTCACTACAGTGCATATCGCACTGAAGTATACCAAAACAGTATTATGTGGTGTGCTTCACTACAGTGCATATCGCACTGAAGTATACCAAAACAGTATTATGTGGTGTGCTTCACTACAGTGCACATCGCACTGTAGTGTACCAAATCATAGTATACCAGAACAGTAATATGTGGTGTGCTCTACAAACGAAATTTAAGAAACATAAAAATATGCAAGTTTATACAGATTACTAACTTTTGGGTGTCACAAGACGCATCTCATTAATATTTTAGATGCACTACTAATCTGCTTAACAAATTGTGGGTATAAATAAACGTAAGTATAGTAATAAAAAGCTGTCATCCGGCCAAATGTTTTGCCTGTCATCTGAAGTCCTGGTGATTATCGCACATGCACAATATAATATCGATGTGATAGCGCCTGGCCCTAATTTTTAGTTGGGTAATTTTATAGACAAAAAAAGGACATGCCATGACTCTACAACTTGCATGCAAAATGCGACTCTGATTTATGCATTTTTCTATTTATAAGCATCTCGAGCCATCAACAGGAGACATGACCTTAGGAAGTGTTACTGTTGCTGTGCATCTGGCAGGCTGTTGAAATTACCCTGTTGTCTTGGGGAGCTCTCTCACGACTAATGGCAGCCTGAATGATAGGAGTGGTGGTGGTCTACAGTAGATATCAGCTTCAGAGCCAATGAGAAGAGCGATGGCAGACAGTCTGGGTGATGGTGGTCTCCTGTGGCTTGCAAATGTACTATACCTGCTAAAGTTGTGTGATAGAACCTTTTGTTTCCAGGATGATGTAACTAGATTGCTGTACACAAACTTCTTGTTAGACTTGGTTTGTTGCTCCACACGTGGAAGTTTTGAACATTAAGAGGACCGAGAAGACAGTTAGATGCGGTTAGAGGTGGTGTACCATGTCATGGTCTCGATGAATGGATGTGAGTGTGAGTTTTCCTCCGTACCCGGCATGAAGGGCACTGCAGTGATGATGGTGGGAGTGGGGGTGGTGGTGTTTTCCTGGTGTGAACTTCAGTCCACATGCTTCATGTGGGAGCTGATTTATTGCAACGCAGTGAGACATTCTGCAGAATCTCATTTGCTGCGTGTTTGTCTCAGCTGACATAAGTATGCACAACGTTGTGTTGAGCACACACTGCTGCCCCCCCCACGTCGCTCGTTTTCGAATATCACTCATGGAGGAAAAAAAATTTGGACTTGTCTGGCAGTTTTCAATCTCTGCAGCTCAAAGATATGTATGACGAGCAAGACACGAAATATAATCCTTCCGTTGACATGATTACTTGGTTATAAATCCCTCACTGGTGATTGAGTGACTTTTCCACTTCACTGTGGGGATGGCTGGTTGAATCTTTGTTTAGAATGAGAGGCGATGGCTGGTTCGCCGCTGGCTGGCATCCAGCCTCAGGACGGCGATGTAGAGACCCACCGCTGCCTTTGCTGTTCTGTTCACCTCTTTTCACCCGAAGCCTCAGTGTTGCTCAGAATGGCTTGCAACTGGACGCTTCACGAGTGCTCGAGGTAGCAGACTTTCTGCATGAGGGTGCTGAGACCTTACGTTAGGTTTCGAATTCTCTTGAATAATTCCGGCACATTGCAGACACACAATTATAAGACCTGAAAAGAATGGTAACCAAAGAATTTACCCAGAGTTTGGCCTGTCCTTAAAGTTGGGTTCCAACCGCCTCTCTTTCTGATCGTTTTCTCTGCTCCATTCTGAACATTTTCACAGAGGTAATGTGCTATGGATGTTTGGGATGGATCCTTTCAGATGCTCGTGTTCTGATGTAGTATAGCATTCCTGTTATTTTATATGCAGGTCTACCACTTCTGAGATGCCTGGATTGAATTTAATGTGCATTAAAGGCTTCTTCAGGTGGGGGAATTTTAGGGGGGAAAAATTCTTCCTGGAAGAATTACAGTTTGAGGAGTTTTTGATTTCTCCAGCTGTTCGGTGCTTATTTAATGTCATATCAGTAAAGGCCTTTAGAAATAGACGTGTGGGTTTTTCCGCATCTTGGAAATTTTAGTTTTGCAATTTCGAAAAGGGCAGGACTTTAGCCGGTTACTTAGAGTCCAGCATTTAATTTAATGACTTCTTAGTCTGTGCAGATCTGATTAAGAAGCAGAAAGACTTTGCATGGTTTGGAAACACCAGAAAAGCCAGATTATAGTGACTCTGTGACCCATGGTTACTGTTGCCTACCTTGATACACAAAGGAAATCCAGGCACTTTTTGTGGACTATTTGCAGTAGCCCAGTTCAGGGAGGGCATCTCTTGCCTGCAGTTGTTGGGTCCCAGACCACACCAAAATAAAGCGAGGGCTCATTTTACCAGGGCCCACGGTTTCCTGGCTCGGAGCTTGAGGGTCACATCATGTGGCCTTGATAGTTTCTGATGCAACTGATGAGCAACTGATGTTGGTTATTGGGTTCTAGGGCTAATTGTCCACTTAAATATCTGCAAAGGATCATACTGTTCCCTAAGCTTTCATTACCCTATGAATCACAGTAATTTTTCCCTTCCATAACTGGTACCCTTCCTCTTTCTCCTCCCCGCCACTTCCTCATCTCTAAGCTTTTTGTTCAAATTACGTAAACGTAACGTTGGATAAGCTACAGGTTCAGATTACGTCTCACTTGTGGCCTCCCTAGTGCTCTTGGTAGCTTTCATCTCGAAGTCGCATTATATGTGGGGCTAATACGGCTTCTTGCACCCTGCTCCACTTATTTCTTACAATGGCTCAGTCTATATATAGTAATTCTCAGATGGTGCGTGATGAAAATAGTGCTTTGGAGCTCCCTAGAGAACAAGGTGATCTGAAATGTGCCTATTCCTTGTGCGAAGGGCACCCTTTCGCTTTGTTTACAAAGCTCAGTGTTTACCTGATGATTTCAGAGATGATGTCAATGAGTGTCCTGAGTCATTACTGAGTTATGGTTTAAATTTTATAATGTATCAATAAATACGAGTCGACACATTGAGAACTGATGGCTGATGCATTGGCAGTTGGCTCTTTTTTCTTTTTTGCTTCTGTGCCTATTGCTTGTTTATAGTTGCATGTTATGGTGTCCAAACAGGGAAACAAGGTGATATTTTGTGTTTTTTGTTATTAGGAGGGAAGACTGTCGTATGAAGATGTTTATAAGCCCTGCTGTGCATTGCAGGCTATTTATGCTATTTGTAGTCTAATTTTGAGCCAAATGCTCACATGGAACTTTTTTGGTCCAGTTCTGATCTGTGTCCTGCAAGCAAGGTCCCTGTTGGCACCTGGAGACAAGTCCGCCTGCTTAGATGTCGGTTTGGGTGTTGCGTGCAGTCTTTGACTGCGGCACTGCCGACACGCAGATGTTAGCCTGCTTAGCAGGTGTCGCATTCCTGGACGCGGACGCTTGCTCTGTGTGGAACTGGCTCCTTTTTTGATTCTGTGATACTGCGACTGCTGCTTCCTATCCCTACAACATGTGGGCGTGCTCCTCCAGTTTCGATAAGACGTGCATTAGGATCCGGCTGCTTGAGCGAGGTTCACGAGAAGTGTGCCCTTTAAAATTGCCACTAATGTATTCCTTTACTTCACTTTAAAAATGTCACGTCATTCTGCCGGTACCATGACACTGACATCTTTGAGGGCGGTGCCTGTTAAATATCACAAAGCCTGTACACCGTGCAGCGCAAATCTTAAGAGAAATTCCAAGACAGTTGTTGTCATTGAGGTTTGTAGTTTTTTTGAGAGCTCTGTGGACATTAATGGCTTCATGCCCCATTTCACATTTCAGAGGGTGGAATGTTCCATTTGCTCAGGCCTGTTGGAGTGCCTTCGATCCGGTGTGAATGTAGGTTTCCAGTGCAGTTAGCTGGTTAATCCACCCATCGATACGGTCATGGATCAGTCTGTTTCCAGGGACAATCCAGGGAGGCTTTTTGAGAATGATAGGATAAGCGGCAAGAGATGATCAGACTCAGTGGCCTGATTAATTTCAGTTTTTGCGAAAAGTAGGGTGTGGCTTTTCGTTAGGGCCAGTGGTAGCCAACAAAGGTGCTGGTGTCTGTTATAGGATTTAAAGGAAAGATGAGACTCAGCTCTGGGACCTTTGCTGTAGGTCGTCACCATGTGTGGGTGGGTTGCAGGGACGGCAGAAGCATTCGTGTTCGCTGCCAACTGCGACCTTTGTACAGTCTTGCTTGCATCGCCGTTATGTTGCTGTCGTAACACCCATACGTCGTGTTTTCTGGGAATTGCCATTTGCAAGT
Source organism: Hippopotamyrus pictus (assembly GCA_026781145.1). Classification (NCBI taxonomy): domain Eukaryota; kingdom Metazoa; phylum Chordata; class Actinopteri; order Osteoglossiformes; family Mormyridae; genus Hippopotamyrus; species Hippopotamyrus pictus. Next base: position 9,441,486 of record JAODLC010000047.1, read on the forward strand.
GTTAAGAAATCGCAGTCTTGCTAAAATGCGACTAATGCGTTCCTGAAAAATCTTGCATTCACTAAAATCTGGAACGAAAATATGGATATCCAATGGGGAAAAATAGAGCCAGGGGAATGCAACTCCAAAACTTAGTAACTTATGCCAAACAAAATGAATTGTGTAATAAAAACAGTGATGCCAATAATGTAATTATAAGCATTTAAAATAAGAAATAATAATATATTAATAAATTATATCTCAAATAAATTGCATCTCCTATGGGTCTTATGACACTCACAATTGCCTAATAACTGCTTTAAACAAATGTGCTGAACTCGCTAACTTGTCAATTCCTGAAAGTTGGGAGAAGTGAGCTGCAGCCAGCTTGCATACAGGCATGCAGTCAGCATGCATACAGGCATGCATGCAGCAGAAATGCGGATTGCTGCATGCGGGGTGGCACTGAAGGCAACATGGCTATAGACAGTCTAGGAAACGCAAATATACTTGAACTAAAAAAGGTTGCTGTGTTTTTGATAATTTGTTAAATATTTTTACATTTTTAGAATCTAAGACTATGACCTGTGGATGTACAAAAAATTTTTTTTTTTAGATCTGAGAACTGGTTAGACTGACATACTGAAAAGAACCGGCTCAGAAGAAAAATTTGTTCCCGATTCGGACATCACTACAGTTAACTTGGATACCTGTTTCTGCATGCAGGTAGTGTTTCTTGTTAAGACCATATCGTGTTGTAGCTCTCGTAGTGCTTTTCTCTCCAACTGAAAATCGTGCAAACACAAATGTGATTATGTGTTGTTTGGACATGGGTAGTAAATACATCAGTTGCATTAGAACAGATGCACGGTGTGATATCACGTGCTGTAGCAGGACTGGACTGCGAGTCTGCTTTGGCTTAAAGGTGACTGTGTGGCTTAATCTGCACGACAGAGAATGAAACATTTTAAAGGGAGTGACTGGCCTAGTTCTGAGCTTATAGTTATGAGCTGCAGGATTGCCGTAAATTCGGTTTGTGTCAAACTAGATTATCCCTCGGGTGAGGAAAGGAAATTATAATAAATGGATAAGGTGATTCATTTTCATTTCTTTAATTGATACATTCCATAAAGTGAATGATACATTTCATTTCATTAAAATCATTTAGTAATCAGGATTTATAGTTGCTTCTCTTAGCCATTGATTCATTTATTGTTATTGATATATACTCCAGTTTACATTATTGTATGCGGAGTACCTGCTAGCATTGGTTCTGTGGTGGTACCGACTTCAAACGGATTGGAAATGAGGAGCTCTTGACACAGGCTAGGGACAGAATAAGTCGGAACCTAAACATTGTCTTCAGTGCCAGTATGTCTGCGGTCCTGCAACCTTCTCGCTTCTAATAAGAGCGCGGTATGACCCTTTGAGTCACGAGGGTCGGCATGTCAAGTTCGTCTAAATGGCGGAAAGGTGGCAGAAAGCACTGGCAGAGCGGCACACTGGCCCTGTTGTGATTCATCATTTTCCATCTTCCGTGACCAGGCGCGCCCGACCACAGATCCCTGGGCTTGTGTGCTTCATCAACAAGGGTGTTTCCCTGCCCTCGCTAAATATACATGCACTGCTTTCGGCTAATTTGCCACCCAGACCACAAGTGGGTCCGTGACGTGTCCATGACCCACGTTGGACCCCAAGAGTTATTGCGGTTAATGCGTAACTGTGCTGATCTGTTTATTGGATGTTAAATGCATTTGCCACCAATATTTCGTTCTCGCGAGGAGAAAATTAATTTTCGTCCCTTCGACCTTTTATTTGTAAGGTCCAACTTTAACTTTGAACTGTGGAGTAGTGTAAATCTTTGTATATGTTAAATGTAAGTGGGACGCTTCACAACGGGATCAGTTTGTCTCATGAACTATTTTTATCAGTAAACTTTCTCTATACTGATGACTTCATGGGACAGAAAACTTATTTGACTTATTCGGCCAGCTATGGTTTGACGCAGTGTCCTCTAATACCAGCTCAGTGAGCGCATCACCGTTTAGATTTTCTGTCCCTTGATGGAGGAATAATGATCCTTTGCTAATCACTTCTTCCTTTGATTATTGGAGATTTTTTTTTTTTTTTTTTTTACTGCTTGATATGTAAAGCTGTGTTTAAAGTTCCATTTAATTTTGAGATTTACTTCCATTACTTGAGAAGCCGTTGGCCCTTTTGTCCGGAGCTGACATGAATCACTAAATGTTTTTCAAAACCAAAATTGTGAGTGTTGTTTGGATGGAGCGCATATATTTTGCTGCTGCTCCACGTAGCTGGCAAGCGTGGGATTGGAAACTTTTTTGTCAAAGGGAGTTTTATTCTTCGTGCCAATACTGCTGGTGTGTTGTCTCAAATGATTAATTTTTGAGATGGCAAACGATCTACCTTTTTGGATATTATTCATCTATAGACCCTCACCGGGATGCCCGTTGTGCAAATGTGCACGTGGAGATCAGCTGGGGAGGTTGACTATTACAGCGTGAATAAGCATGACTTAATTTCCTCTGGTTATATTTCTGTCTGATAACATACAGATGCTCTCAGGAGACTAAATTACAAAAGGGATCACCAGAGATGGCCCTTTTGCTTGTGTGTCCCAGTACAGATTATGGCATAATCAGCCTAAGGATGTTTCGAAACATGCAGAAGTTACATGTTTAAAAACAGAAATCTTCAGATGGCTCCAGGATAGCATTTTTTTCGCCATATCTGAAGGAATAATGTATGCAACTTTGCCCGGAGTTGTCGCTGAGGCTGAAAGCGAACTCGGGTTTTGTTGCCAGTCAATTTTAGTTAATTTTGAATTAAATATGGAAAATAAAGTGGCCCTGGATGATTGTGATATTGTTAAAACCTTTTGATTAAGCATTTTCTACTTTGCTGACAAGTGTGTCTGTAGTTCTGTGCAATTCTTCAATAAAAAATAGTAGTGTACTGTGGTAAGTTTTGACCGATATTGATAGCCAATGTATTTTTGTGTGATGTTGCCAATACTGATTATCGGCTGACCTCTAAGCTCCGCCCACCTGTAGTAAAACCGATGTCAGTGACGTTCCTTCTTAAGGTTCCGTGAATCTGTGTAGCAGCCACATCCCATAATTCCGGCAGCGAGACATCAGCGAAGTAGCATCGACCTGGGAGACTAGCGAGGTTCTAAGTGGGCCGACGAAACCCCTCATCCTCCGCTACGGAAAATGGCTGATCGTCGAACGCAATCATCTGCATTATTTAGTAGTTATCCCGATAGATCGTGCATCTCTTGAAGACCGGGTGTGAGATCTCTCTTTGTCTTGTTACATGTGTGCCTCCATGTGTAATTGAATTGTGCTTCCAAATTGTAACAGATCATAAGCAGTTTGTGTTCTGGTTGTTTAGAGCTCACTGTTGTAGGGCTGTATGAAATCGTTTAGAACAGTTCTGATCTATGGTGGCTCCACACACATCCAGCTACATGCACAACATACCCGGTAAGAATTCCAATACACATGCGCACCGAGCAAATGCGGAACCTTTGCGCGTTTGTCTTTCCTCCGAGCAACATTCGGAAAGGGGCGGATGAAGCTGCCCCACTACGCATGTGTGGGTACGTCCAAACATGAAGATGGAAGTTGTTAATCTGAATACAAGCACGGCACAAGTATTTGTGTTGCACAGTTCGAACGTGAAGCTGAAAGCTGCCAATGTGAATACAGTACAGATCAGGCACAGTTAATTTTCTAAATGTGCACCTTAATGGATATTTATTTCGAATTATTTTTAAGTAAATTTTTACGTTACAGCAGTGTCGACAGACTTTTATTTAAGAAAGTCAGTCATACTTTGTTCAGTAAACCATTTTTTAAGAAAAGAAGCAGTTTTTTTTCTTTTACCCCGCTGTACCGAAAACGTACTGATCCGTGATTTCTGTGTGCTGTTACACCCTTACACATTACCATTCATATTCTAATTACTGATAATAAATACATGGTGTCAATATAAATAGACAGTAAGCAGGTGTTTTCTCTCTTGCCTATGTGCTAACATGCTTTCCTTTATGCACTTGAAAACTACATAAAGTGCTGAAAGAGCTGCTGTGTGTCACTCTGTGTGTCACTCTGTGTGTCACTCTGTGTGTCACTCTGTGTGTCACTCTGTGTGTCACTCTGATGATGGTGATGATGGTGTGTTGTATCCTATCGTACCTTCGTGATGCTCTTATCCAGAACGACTGAGTGAGCAGCTCCGATTACTCAGGCAAGCAGTTGGCCCCCTACGTCGATGAAATGAAAACCGCAGGCAAAAGCATCGGCGTGTTAGTCTGTCGCAGGTGACGGCGGGCGAACGTTAGACAAGATGGGCTGTTCTGGCTTAAAGGCAGACACTTGTTCTGTGGTTCGGGATCAAAGCTGACTCCTGGGAGGCCGGTATTGATAATGACACCTGCTAAGCCTACGCCTGATGTCATTTTTTTTTTGCTTCATTAAGTTAATGCAGGAAGCATTACTACGAGGATCAAGGTAGATGCCTTAATGCGTAATCGTAAACATGCGTCAGGTGGCAGTCTGGCAGCCGATGACTTGTTTACTGTCAGAAATATGAGGCGCAGTCTATGTTCTAAATTTTATGGCGACTTGTGTTTAATGGGTGTTTTCAGTACCCCCCCCCCCGATTTATTTTAATGCTCATTCACGTTTTTATTAATACTGGCAGAGGACGTGAAGTTCGTATGCACCAGCAGCTCGGGGCATCCGGGGCTGAGGAAACCCCTGTGCCCAGCGCGTGTTACGAAAATATTTACCCTAATTACCCTCACGGCTCCATGTGATCCAGGGTTATTTTGAGCCGTGCGGCCCGACCCCATGCTCGCCTCCGTCGCACCCCTGTCGTGCCTCCGACTGAGGTGGATTTGAGCTTGCCGCACGTCGTGCTGCTCGTTGACGAAAATCCTCCGATCCTCCACTCCCGAATTTGGCTCGGGGAACTCCCCCATGATCGATGTAAACATTTCAAATAAAAGCTTTATCCAAGAATTACTGATGGGTTTTGAATAGAATTATTGGTGTGAATTATTTGACATGAAAACAGCAGTGTAGTTTAACCAGTTTCTCATTCACTTGAATTTATCTTTATATGTCTCTCTCTCTCTCTCTCTATATATATATATATATATATATATATAAAATAAATTAATAGAGTTTAAGTATATAAATAATTGTCATGTCACACCACAGTTCTCCCTCCTCCAGTTTCTGGGCTTTATTTACTGTAACCTTTACCGTTAAAGGTTGTGTTTGTGGCGGAACATGTGTTGTTTAGATGAGTGGCTGGGAATCAGCCAGCCGCCTGGTGTAATTGTAACCCAATGACCCTGAAAAGATGTCAATGACTGCCTCAGACCCCCCCGTCACCCAGACGCTGCTTTCTGAGCCCAGTTCCTCATCCTGACATGATGCATAGCCTGCTTACCTGCACTAATTGCATGATTATGGGTCATTAAGCATACAATGAACATTCAGCTGAACTTGCAGTGATGGAAAGCATTTATAAACTAAGCTGATTTTATTATAGGGTCTCATCATACTCTGTCAGAAGCAATGCAGCTTTTAATGCTGCCTTTTATGCATTTTGATATTTTACTTAGTCTGTTTCTCATGGGTATAAGAACAGTCCCAATGAGGGACTTAGTCAAATGAAGGTTCTTTGCTGCTGTAACCCATAAGTCTTATACTGATAATAGGAAAATTGTAATTCTTCCTCTTCCCCTTCTACAGATATCCAAGAATTTTATGAAGTGACCTTATTGGACAGTGAGAAATGTGTGGAGTCTCCCAAACCCGCGGAGCCCACGGCCTCCGTGAACCTGTGGGATTTCTCCAGCCTTCAGAGTACGACCGTGACTTCAGAAACCCAGCCCAGCAGCCTTAGCACCAGTATAGAGGTATGTGACAAGCTGCCCCAGTCCCGAGACCGTCCTGCTCTGCAGGAAATTAGCAGCAGTGGCGTTGAGATGGTATTTGCTAATGCTCCAGTTTCCTCGGCCCATCCGAGAGCGGCGTGCCATATGTTTAGCCCAAACAACTGTTGGGATCATAGGGCGGTTTTGGCCACTGGTCCCTTTAGGTATCCCAGTTATCCCAGTTATTTTTTGAAAAATAAATCATTCCCGCTATCTTTAGCATTTCAAGTCCATAAAAGTTCAATGAAAATGGTACCACGAGGTGGTCAGTTCTGCTGGCATTTTTTCCTTACGATTAATTTCTTCCTTCCTTTCTCAAGATGTCCCTGAAAAGCAGTCTGGGCTTAATTGGGCTCTAACTCTTTGCCAGTGTAGCGTGGCTTTCTGTCTCGGCCCACATTCAGTCTCGGTTACAGGTTACAAAAGTTCAGCATGCTCCCAGTTATTAACCCTGCATTGCATCTGCCTGTGCTGGTTTGCAAGTCTTACAGCTGCTGCTGTAAGGAGCGAACAGCAGCGTTCGAGGGAAACCTAATCCATGTCAGTTGTTTATTTACTGATGTCAAAGTGTCTCTGTGTTTCTGTCTTTCATCGCAATTAGTCAGTGTTGAGAGATTTGTTCCCCGTGGCGTAGTTTTTTAAGAAGGTACGTATACCTTGTCACATGACGAGGTCGTGCTTGTTGTGTTCTTACGGAGTGTTTAGAGTGACTCTCATGACACACATTGTCAGCTTGGTGATCATCTTCATTTTCATACGTTTTTTTTTTTCCCCCCCCCTCTTCTGTGTCATGTCATCGCATTGTTTTAACTGGAGCCACAGACCATTTCTGTGTTATTTGATTAAAATGAGGAGGTGGAGTTAATTTTTTTTGGCTTCATTGGTTTAGAACTGAGACAAATTGCACCGTCAGGGAAAGACAGTTGATTGTTATTCGCTTGAGTTTAGAATTCTCTAGAGGAAGTGCAGACAGCAGAATTAATCTAGCATTTTTAAACTCGTACAACCTCATTTTTTAAATTTTATTTTAAATATCATACTCATTTGGCCTCTTAAGTCCATTATATAATCTTCCTGTGTGTTTGGCTTAGATTTGCCGCAGTGCCCTAAACATATAATTTCTTTTCAAATTCTGTTCTCTCAAGTTAAATGTGCACGAGATTGTGGGTCCTTCTCTTTGGGGAGGAGAATGAATTACTCAACAAAATGTTAAAAATGAATTGCCCCCCCCTTTTCTTTGTCCCGGTTGTTAAATGCGGACGACGTTGCCATCGTCTGTCTCTTTTTTTTTTTTTTTGTGCAATTCCCTTGAGAACGGTGAAATTGAATTATGAGTTGGCAGCTTTTCATCTTGCTGCTTGTGAAATGTAATATCAGTCATTCGGCGTTTTATGTAATGACAAGCACAACACTTAGGGTTTGCGAAGTGACCACTCAGAAATCCTCCTGAGTGCGAGGCTGATGCCTTATTCACGCTGAGATATCGATCGTCCATTGTGCGCGTTATTGATTCACTGCCTGTGAAGGCGTCCGCCAGTGAGTGCTTAATGTGAGCCGCGTGATTTTCTCCGCCTCAGGTGCCAGCAGTGATTCGGAGTGAGATTACCTTGTTACTGGTCTGTCCTCTGCAGGAATAGATCCGGGGCTTTTGCTTTCTCTGGTAACTCTCTTCGGAAGGAACCGAAAGGATGGTGAAGGGTGCGGTTTGCAAAATGCATGGGGGAAAAAAAGGCATTTTTGCCATTTTCAAGAACACGCTGTTCACCTCTATGTAATGGGCATCATTCTAGTTTACACAGCGCATTTTAGCTGAGCAGCAAATTTTTTTCACAAGGGTATACTTATTTAAGTGTTAGTACTGATTCAATCTTTTTTTTTTTTTTATTGATTTAACAAATTGTGGTACATAGAGATTTTTTTATTCGTCTTTGGGATTTCAGTGCGGATTTCAATTTTTTAAACCACCCCCCCCCCCCCC
>JAODLC010000047.1:9450964-9465679 GCA_026781145.1 Hippopotamyrus pictus
ATCACGGCTATCCAGTGTTGGTTTTCGGAACTGTTCCTAAGCCCATGCAGTGATTTCCACTATAGATTCATGTCTGTCTTTAATGCAGTGCCCCCTGAGGACCCGACGATCACGGCTATCCAGTGTTGGTTTTCGGAACTGTTCCTAAGCCCATGCAGTGATTTCCACTATAGATTCATGTCTGTTTTTAATGCAGTGCCGCCTGAGGACCCGACGATCACGGCTATCCAGTGTTGGTTGCCCCTTGCATACAAAGTTTTCTTCACATTCTCCGAATCTTTTAATGATATTGTGTGCTGTAAATAATGAAATCCCAAAATTCTTTGAGGAACGTTATTCTTAAATTGTTGCACTATTTTCCCATGCTCTCCCATCTTCACTGCACAGAGACACTCTGAGAGGCTCCTTTTATACCCTGTCATCTTACTCGCCAACTAACCTTATTAGTTATGAGAGATTCGGCCAGTGGCCGGTACTACGAAGCGGGGTTACTGGCTTATCGGGGTAACTTGTCGGATTTAAGGTAGTCTGGGCAAAATGTAAGTGAATGAATATGAAGCCCATTTAAACTTTTCCAGTTTTTTGAGACACGTTGCTGGCATCAAATTCATATTGAGCATATATTTATCATAAAACAAGAATATTTCTCACTTTCAACATTTGATAAGTTGTCTTTGCTCTATATTCAGGTAAATATGGATTTATGATTTGCAAATCATTGTATTCTATTTTTATTTACATTTTACAGAACATCCCAACTTTTTTGGAAACAGGGTTGTATGTCACCTAACTGATTAAATCGCGTACTGTTTCATACGCTGTTTGAGGTCAACATTTCGTCGTCGTACCATGTCATGCAAACATGAAGCATGTGTTTATCATGGGTCTTGTATTTGAAATTTTTTGGTTGCTCAGACAGAATTGGATCCATTTGGTATTACTCATTGTACTCTGAAAGGAAAAGAAGTTAAATCTGTCATTGTGGTTTCTGGCGTTTCCTTTCGAGGGAATCGTTTCATTGTCTTGTTTGCACATCTCTAATTGAAAGAATGCGAATAGACTGAATTGCATTTAAGTGGTTTTGTGAATCTCCTACTGTAACTGTGCCTCTGATTTGAATGACTTTTTTTTTCTTCTCCTTTTCCCTTTGTATGAAATTTCCTGCTCTTAGGACTCCCCCCTCCTAAACGAAATACTACATTTTCTAGGAAAAGCTTTGTCTTCCAGAGCCGAACAAGTAAGTATCGTGTAATTGGGACCGGGCACCTCCCATAGCCGCATGCCTTGCGGTCTCATCTCCCGCCGCCCCATGGTGTGGGCGGAGCATTCCTTGTGATGTCGTCATCCTCAGCTGCATGGTGTGGGCGGAGCATGCCTTGTGACCTCATCTCCCCGGTGTGGGCAGGACATGACTAGTGGTCTCATTCCTATTCTCAACCCCGTGTTCTACTCAGCTCTACTCCTGATGACACGTGGAGGCCCCTCGCATAAAACATACTCCATTACCTGCCCCATCGATATACTGATGCTTGTTTCCTTCTCAGGGTTGCGCATCTCCTGATCAACATGTCATGTGTCTGTGCTCTGACAGTCACCCCCTATAAAGATAAAGCAGAATTTGGGCCCGTTATTGTGTAATAATGGAGAGAGATTTTGGATGGTCTCTATATAGATTTAAATGTTATTATTGAATGCATCTCCTGGTTTGGCCAGTTGCGTGTCCAATTCAGCCCAATGTGAAGAAATACCAGGCAGAAGCCCTTCGAGACCCTCTTCGTGTGCCATTGCTTGTCTTCCTGGTGTTCTCTTTGGGGGGGGGGGGGGGGGGGCTTCCTTTGGTTTTTCTGAGCAGACTTGAATGACCTGTAGCGGGTGCCGTGAACCAGCTGGCTTTCCTGTACAACATCAGGGGTTTTCACTTAATAGAATCTCAGGGATGATGACTTAGTTTCCTGCTTGGGTGTCCGTCCCAGCCTCTGTGGAACCATGCGAACATAAAGGAAGGCAAGAAACCGCTCACCCTGTCAGACAGTCACTCGTGGACCTGACGACTCACTGGAAGTGTGTGAGACGCGGGGAGGGCATGGATCGTCTCAGGAAGGGGCGTAATCAGCAGCCAAGTCCCTCACCTCACATGAGGCAAGTTCGCGGTGTGTTACAGGAAGAGAGAGAGTATACAGTTTTGTATGCAGCTCAAGATGCCTGCCATTTTGCCTGAGGATGATAAATAAAATCGCCCCGTACCATCCTCCAGTCGCTGTGTCTCCTGTGGATCTGTTTGCCAGCACACAGAACCAGCTCTTATTCACAAAGTGGCTCTTTCCAACCTGTTCTGTTGGTTATATCCTTACGTCGTCATGACGACTCGTTAGGGCAGAGCAATATTATTTTTGATAGAAATGCAGAATGATCTGCTTACTAGTCAGAACATCTCCTGCATCCCCCCTATAACCTACAGAGAGCTAATTACTAGCGTTACTCATTACTTGACACAATGCGGTTTTTGTTTAATTTGGTGCATTGTGGAGCTCCGTCCTTTAATTAATCATTTATTTTAATTACTGCTCATTCTGAAATTTGCATAGTTACTGGAATTCGATTTGACAGGACCTTATTTTTTTGCCGAATATAAACTGCACCAAATGTGATATTTTTACCCAGTGGTTTGGTTTACACACCCACTCAGTACAGATGTGCCTGTTCTACTTTTGGTCCATGGCGGCTCCTGCTATGCAGGAACTTCTGCTGTGTGTGCAGTTCATTGTCCGCGGGAAAGCAGATGAGAGTAACAAATGTTACCTGTCCCCTCACGTGTGACTGTCCCCCCAAAAATAATCTTGTCGAGTCACCTTCTTGGGTGATCTGGCTATCTGATATTCCATCGCTCCTCTCATTTAGTTGAATCACTTGTTACCGCATAATAAAAAGTCAGTCAAATTTATAAAGTTGTGCATAGGAGGAAAAATGTGATTGAAAATCAGAATTTGGGGTATGAATTTGGACCATTCCTCCACTGCATGTTTTGGCATACTCCTTGTTACTATAATTAAGCTGTGTGTTTCTGTATTTCTGTACTTTCTATAAATCCATAGATCTTTCAAGTGTGATTTCATTTGACAGCATGGATGTTGAGACACTGGTGTGCATAGTGAACAGAGAAAGGCGTGTGACGGTGGCTCTGTGAGCAGGACTGTCCCTCACATCTCCAGGGTTGGGACTTTGAATGCTGGTTTGTATGTTCTCCCTTGTGTTCTGTGGCTTTCCTTCAGGTAGTTTGGTCTCCTCCTGCAGTCCTAAGACATGCAGTTTGGAGAATCGACCCTTCTACGTTTCTCATTGTTTGTCAGTATGTATGCGCACTTCCCGTGGCGGCCTGCCACGCTTTTTTGCGTATGTCGTCCTCACTGAAAGCACTCCAGGTAGCGCAAATAGCGGAGCGGCGCGGCGCTTCAGTAAAGCCTTTCGATTCAGTGGTAGTTGATGGTGTTTGCCATGGATCACTAAGATAATATACGCCGCCGCCATAATATAATGCGTGTGTGCCATTTGGTTAATCTGGACGCGGTCGCCGTGAACTAATTCGATAGAAATAATTAACTTTTACAGTTTAATATTTGTTGCATTTTGGCGTAAAATAGCAAACGCTGCATCTTTTAATGTTTGTGTGGTGTCTTAACCCAGCATTAAGCATTAAAATGAAATACTTTTTAAACGATGACAATTAAGTTTTTTGACATTCGCAAAGTCTAACTTAAGCGATAGTACAAGGCATTCCTTTACTAGAATTCAGCGTTTCATTTATTTATTCATTTATTTTTTGCCGGGAACTTGCTGCGAGAATAGAAAGTAAGTTGGGGATTTAGCATCACAACTGTATATACAGGGTTAAGGAGGCGGCGTGAGACCGCCAGGACATGTGGCTATAGGGACGGCGCGGTTTGGCGAATTTCGTCCTTGGTCGCGTTATAATATTACCTCCGCGACGGAGACGTACGGGGAGGCAGGAGATGGTGCGCGGGCGCCCCCGGCTCGCTCCGCCTCACCCTCTTCGGGACCCGATTCTCGGTCCGCGCTCTCTGCTTTCCCGTGCGCGCACGTTTCCGTCGGCATCGTCACCGTTTCCAGCGAAATGAGATGCTGAGAGCGCCGAGCCGGCACCCCTGCCGAGGATGGACTGTCTGTGCATTGTCACCACAAAGGTAAGGTCGAGCGTTAAATAATCCGCTATTAGTACCGTAGAAGTGCCGTTTCTTTTTTATTTTTTGGCGCGATTAATAGTTTTCTTCTTCAGCCGCTGACGACGCTCTTTCTTGTTAGACATATTTATTATGAATGTAACATTCATAGTATCTTGTGCCTAGGTCGGGCTTTTAGTAGATTACTATATAAACTATGGCAATTTTTGCTGTTAATTAGCATTTTAATCAGTCTGATTAAAATAATGTAACAAAACAGCACTAAAATTCTTTGTGCAATTAAACCATTTAGAAAAGGTTCATAGGTAAGTAGTGCAAGCTTTAATGAAGTTCAGCAAAGTTGTTCAGGTTAAAATATGGCATTACTGCATTATATTCAGCTTTTCTTGGTGAATATTTAAGTTTGCGTCGTTTTTTTTTTTAAACGGACTCTGCACGTGAGGAGCGTCTGTGCCTCTCCCCCTGAAAGTAATGCATAATGCAGCATATATGACATTTAGCCTTTTATTTTCCCTTTTAATGCTGACTGACAGCACTTGTGCACCAATGAATGGGTTTTTTTAAAACTGTGGATCAGTAGCACGCTGGGTCGGCTGCTTTTGAAACACTTTCTGTAAAAATCAAGTCATTCTCATTCTGTGAAATTCTGATGGTTTTGTCAGTCGGTGTTTTAATTGTTAATTGAGATCTTTTATGTCGGATGATTGGAGTCAGGAGATTGTTCTGCAAGGAGCCATTGTGAGAGTAAGCTTGTCCATCTCTGTGTCCATGGGCCGCCTTCACCACGTGGATACTGAGCCAGTGACCTGGTACCTGAAATCCAAACTGCTCTGGCTTTCACTGTCTGATGGGTTGGGAAGGGTTTTTAGGGCTGGAAACTGTCTGCTGGACTGGGCACGTTTGCTGAAACTTGGCTGACGGTGGGACCCTTCAAAGGCAACGACCATGAGAAGGTTTGCAGTCAGGTATTTGGGCCCTTCGTCTGAGTTGCATTTACCTGTGCTGAAGCAGTTGCATCACATTTTACTATAGTCTGCTTTTAGCTGCCCATGTTTATGCCTGTCCACAATTATCTTTCATAATATACTAAGAGACAAAGATCCAGTCCCATTCTGGAAACATTTCTGTGTGTTTGCTGGGCTCATTGTGTTTCATGCTGGTAGTAACAGCTGGAAGAAGGCAGCATTATTGCGGGAATGAGGGTTGAGTCATTTCGGTATGGTTACGCACCTGTGAGTCACAGTGCTTGCGCCCATTAAGCTGCCTGCTTGAAAATAAGGCTCATTTGATTGGCTGCTCTCTCTCCTTAGATCGTTTACGTCCCTTTATGAATTTGTACCTTTGGACATCGTGTTCAGTACATCCTACTTTCACCTGATATTGTTCGCAACGCTTTACGTCTTCGCGTTGGCTTCAGATGTGTAATCTGAGCCCTGGTACTCGCTCGCGTTGCTCTTGTTCCTTAGAAGGGAAAGTCCGTAAAATGGTTTGAGCCATGCTCTTCGCATTATTCGGGAGCTGCTGGGGGGGCCAGGCAACATCTGTGTGATATTTGTTTCTTGTCCCCCTGCTTAATCCCCCCCCCCTCCTCCCATCAGCCATTGATGAGGAAAATGGCAGTAAAGGAGCATCGTTAGTTTTGCTGCCCCCGTGAAGGGAGGGATTAAAATGGGTCGGGTGTCTCGGCTGACCGCTGTTCCAGCCTGTCCCGAGGAGGTGCCAACTTCAGACCGACGGTACTTCTCCACTCTGGGTTCTGGCTCTTTTGTTGAGTATGAGGTGGGGTCCTTTTCATCAGAACTGCCTGGTTATGAGAGGAGGTTACAGACAGTATAATCATGTCATATACCAGACATCTATGGAATTACTCGCATGGAAGAAGTGACCTGAGGTGCCTGGAATAGGCTTGGATGAGTTGACCCTGGCTTTGTTGTTGCCGTCAGAGAACTCAGTGGCGACATCCTCATTTATAAAGATCAGCATTTTGCAAGTAGTCTACTTCTGACTCCAGAAGTTGCTTTTTCCTGGTTGTACATTTCTAGCAGTGTAGGTAGGCGTTTGCTGGGTTAGTATCTAGAGTTTGGGTGGTCAGCTGTGTGGTGTATCAGACCGTTCCCTACTGTGTCTTCAGCGTCCGCATGACCTTGAGTTAATGACTGACCATTGGGTGGCCTTCTGCTTACTCTTCAAACGCTACTCTGCTCGCATTGGCTGTCGCCGAGAGGCCGCTTGATTTCGTCCAGCTTGTTTTCTTGAAAGCCAATAATCAAAAGCACGGTTTCCATTCATAAAAACCCACATGCAAAAAAAAAAACACACACAATGAGAATCCATCTGTAGAACAAAATACTGAATAAAGCACTATTATCTTTCTGTTGATGCTTCCTACTGTGACTCACGTTTTGTGGTGACGGAAGAAACAAGGCTTTAGAACATGCGGTGGGTGAGGTTTATTGAGCACTGTCAGTCACTGCTTGGCTTAGAAGTGGGATAAACCTGTCAGTGATTCTCAGCGCTCAGTGATCCCATGGTGTTTGGTTGGGGCTGCTCTGCTTGACTAGTGGTCACCTAGTTTTTGGAGGGTTTACCGCTAGTTAGGTCCTTTCCCTCCTGTTCTCTTGTGGCAATGTTAAGCGCCCTGGTTCTTGAGTATTTGATGCAAATGTAATTTCTCTGTGCTTAAGGTCAGCCACCCCGATCCCTTACTTGTGTAGATATGCCCTTGGTGTGCCTGTTTCCCTGCAGTCCAGAGACATTGTTCAGATGAACTGGTAGCTATAGATTGTCGTGTGCGAGTGCAGAACCATCCTTGATGGGACGGACGGGTGGGTTTGTTTGAAGTGCTTTACAGAAATTCATGGCTGCTCTGTCTCTTGTTGTCTGATGTATCAAACCACACAGATGGGCCAGACAGTTCAGCTCAGTGAAGGGGGTGGTTCCCAGGACTGACTAAGGCGCGTCCCCTCCCCTGTAGGGGGTGCTGTGGCGTCATGAGTGCACACCGCTGGTCAGTGTGAGGCATTTTCATTGGGCACCTTGCACATTACCTGGTCCTGATGCTGACATTGCAGTGGCTCGTTAAGGGTGAATCACATCCCATCAGCTGCAGCAAAACTCTACAATCTGGCACGTTTTTGGGGGTTAGGGTCATGTAGTGCCTTAGTATTAAATTTGCTTGTATCATACCATCCATCCATTTTCTATTTCATCCGTCCATCCATTTTCTGTATCCATCCATCCATTTTCTGTATCCATCCATCCATCCATCCATCCATCCATCAATCCATTTTCTGTATCCATCCATCCATCCATCCACTTTCTGTATCCATCCATTCATGCATCCATCCACTTTCTGTATCCATCCATCCTCTTTCTGTATCCATCCATTCATGCATCCATCCACTTTCTGTATCCATCCATCCATTTTCTGTATCCATCCATCCATCCATCCATCCATCCATCCATTTTCTGTACCCACTCGTTCTTTTCCAGGTTCAAAGTCTATCCCGGAAGCTACTGGCACAAGGCAGGGAATAACTTGGGAGAGGCTGCCAACCCATTGCAGGGCTGTACCACATCAGTTACATTTACGCGTGTGGCATGTTGACAGAATCGTGATCTGTCCTACTGAACTGAGCAGCAGTGAGCCTGTCAGCTGAGCAGAGTCCTGAGAGCTGGCTGAGCCCAGGAGAGTCGAGTGTCCCACCCTAATCACTATTATCATCATTAGTAATATTACAGTGGAGATGATACATTGGTTTCACTGCATTGCACTGCAGTCGCGCGGCACATGAAAGTCCCCCCCTCCCTGCGGCCGTCTCCAGTAACCTTCCTCTCGCTCTGCTCATCCTCCTCGCGCTGCATATTGATCAGAGGATTCCCGGACACCCGTGGCCGCCTCGCCGCTCCCGTTTACGTGGCCACTGTCGCCCCCTAAAGGCCCGGCTGTCACAGACCCCGCCGGTCCCCCTGCCCCCACCTGTCCCTGTCCCCGGGAGCGGTTCGAGTGGCGTCTGCTCCTCTCTGACTTGGGCGCGCGCGGGGTGACAGGTGCGGAGCCCCCCGGCGCTGGCAGACAGCAGCATGCTTGGCTTCCGCGGCGCGTTCCCAGAAACGGCAGAGTCTTGGTGACTATGTAGGTGTCGCCATAACGACTTACCGGCCGTAACAGCTGGGAATGGGTCCAGGACTGTTTGATGCATTGTATAGTTAATTATAACTGAGAACGCAGAGTCCTTGAGGAGCCCCCACCCACCCCCCGCCCCTTCTTTCTCCCGCTCTCCCGTGCCTTGAGAGAGTAAGTGCACAACACCTGCTGTATGATTAAGCACCGCCTGGGTCCTGCAGCGCATTCCCTCCCCTGTAGGGGGAGCCGTGGAGTCGTGAGTGTAGTAGGTCACCTCGTGCGTCCTCTGTCCCCCAGTACCCTGTGACTCAGCACCGTCGCTGTCACGGCTCGGCCGCAGTCGCCGGCTTCGCGGTGCCCCCAAGCTGAGATAAGGTGCCTTTGTGGAAGTGTGGGTCATTGCGTGACAGAACTTAGCCGCTACTACCTGCTTATGCCTATCAATGTACACAGGCGGCCAAGGTCACGCTGAGTGAGTAGCCTTGTGTAGCCTGTACAGCCTTCTGGAGTTTTACTGCAGCTGATGGGTTGTGATTTACCCTTAACCTGCCACTGTGACGTCAGCATCAGGACCAGGAAAGGTGATGTTTCGCCATGGGAAACACGTGTGGTGATGTGCAAGGGGCCCAGTGAAAATGTCTCGCATTGGCCAGCAGATGGCAGTGTTGGTACTAGCCAGTCATTTCTGCTGCTGTATCGATTGTTTTGTTTGACTGGTGCAGTTTTAGGTGTGGTGCTTTGCTTAAAAGTGAAACAACTGTTACATCCCACTTATACACCATGTGCTGCGCTGTGATTTGATGTGAAATGTTGCAAAGAAGCCGCTAGATTCTCTCAGCCTCCTAAATCATAGGCACTGTAAGTCAGGCCGCACCTTTCCCCCGATCTTTATAAATAACCATCTGCCGTGTTCAGCCACTTTCTATAGGTTTCTTCGATCCAGTTTCTTGCAGTGTCGGGGTAGATTTGGTTTTTCCAATACAGTGAAGTCATGGAGTGGTTTGTGGTCAAGACTTTAACAACAGAACCCCAACTAATGTGTGTAATTGCTTTCAGAACAAGTTGAATGATAAAGCTAATATATATATATTTTTTTTTTACCATCAGTCCACCTCTCATCTTTAAATGTATCACATTGTATTTGCTTGGAAAAAAATCCAGAACGGTGATTGTCATGCCTTCTCAGTTAATCATACTGTATATTCTAAGTTATGTTATTACAAAACAGCCCCATCTTGGGTTGTTTCCCGCCTTGTGTCTGCTGTCTCTGGGATAGGCTCAGGACCCCCTCCCCCCATGACCCTGAATAGGACAAGTGTTTACAGAAGATGTATGCGTGGATGGATGGATTGATTTTTTTTTTCCTGCCAGTGAGCCTTTGCATTAGCACCGAAGTTTTTTGTGATTTGTCCCTCCTACAATACCGATTTGGAGAGTCTGCATAAAATACCGATGACCGTGTTTGTACACCATCCCCCCCCCCCCCCCCCCCCCCCCCTTGGTGTTTTTCTAATTTATTTATTAATTATGGGAGAAAACTTGTTCGTACTTTTCTGTCGCATACAATATATGAGGCTCCTCTTGAACGTTTTCCCCGATGATCTATAACTGCACCCAACTGCAGCTTTACGGTAAAAAGCCCAGTCTGATAAAAGTCGGAATTCTGTCCCTTGTGCTTGCGGTCCCATGACTGCTATCGAACATTACGGCACTGATGTGGAACTCCTCTGTTTCCTTAGCCCTGGATTGTGTATCTGAGTGTGATATTTTCTCTCTGTTCTATGATTTTATGCCAGGCACTGACACACATTTCACAGATCGAGAAATGTGAAGTAGATTCCAATTAAAAGCTGATTGTAATTCTTATCATTTTGGAGGCCTTTAGGAAAACGACTGTGAATTTCCGCCACTCTGTTGTGGTTGCTGTTGAAATGGTTCTTGCTCGGCGTTCCGGCAAGGTTGATAGCTTTCAGCCTCATAAACACAGGCATTCTGTCTGCCAGAAAAATGGTTAGAAATGTGCTGCTCCAGCAGAAATATTTGTCAGTTGGTGACCTGTGTGGGCTAAGAGAAAATGTTCGTCATTGGGATAGTTTGGCTGTCTTTTTGTGCTGGGACTAAGATGCATGGTCGCGACCGGGGCTTCTAAATAGCCTGCCTTTGCGATGTGGCGAACCGAACAGTGGATTTGGTTAAAATTGTGTTAGCGAATGAGAACATTAACTTTAGTTATTGTGATAGGTTGTGTAGGGGGGTCATTTGTCTGCCTTGGTGTCAGACTGCCGTCTGCGCAGCTGAGGTCACGGAGCATGGGACTGATCCCCACACCCAGTGCTGCATCTCTTCCAAAGCTTATGTACCATGCTGACATGTGGATGTTGTGGATGCTGTGTATTTTTCCTTGATGCAACCTCTTGACATCTCAGAAATACAGATTGCAAAGTATGTGAGTGATTTTCCCATCATGCCTTCTCAGGCGGGCGTAACAGGTGACCCCCTTGGGTTCTTCTCTCGCTGATGTTCCCCAGAGTTCCTCAGTGCTGTATCCATGCTGCCGTGTGTCTCCCGTTTCTTTGGTAAGGATTGGATGTGTTTTACGGGGGGATATAGATTCCAGGCACTATCACCTCTGCCCTGCCTTTCAGGGGGTAGCTCGAGCCTCACGCAGTGGCCTGGGTGGGGGGGGGGTACTCTTTGTACGCCAGGCCTGAAGGTTATACCAGCAGGGGAACAGAGCTTAGGGGCCTTATGAAGTTTAAAGGTGAAATTTCGGAAGTGGTGCCAGAATTTGGCTGTTTATGTTGACTCTTCATCTAGGGGTCTGTGTCATATTTACTGTGTTTATACTGCAGGATTCTTTGAGGCTATGTGGATATGACTATACTTAATCATCTTTCTTTTCGAGTTTAGTGATGTATAGCTTGTAGTGTATATGTGTGTGCATGTGGAAATATGTGGAGTGCAATACTGCCCTCTACTGGGTTAAAGGGAGATTAGTGCCTTTATAAGTCTTTGTGAAAGCATTTCTTTTCTGTACATTTCAGGGAATTCCCTCAATTAATATTTTCATTGTCTGTGTCACTTTTGCGGCTGTTTGTTGGGGGGTGGTGTTGACTTCATTTGTCAATGTGGGGGGCAGATCTTATTTTGTCCACAAGGTGGCAGTCATCAGAAGAGCGTGGAGGATAAAACGGTTCTCCTCCAACAGGGCTTGAGACTTGAGACTTTTGGCAGTTGGATGGGTGAGCTGCCCATGCTCAGTGTGACAAATGGCGCTATCTGTCTAAGGGGGGGTCTCTCCTCTGCGGCGCTGATACCTCATTTTGTCCAAATTCTCCCAAGTCAATGGAAAGACCCATTCAGAGTTCCCTAGCATGCGTTACTGAAGGTTATGGGAATCTGATGTGCTTTTATTATGTTTTATGCGCAGTAGCTGCAGCAGTATTTCGTGTTTTAGCATTCAGTTTGTTTGCTCCTGTGCTGTACACGTCTCCTGGCTGATTTTTCTCCTGAAGTCGTCTACCTCCTGGTGCGACCATGGGAGTCGGTCACTGTCTCCAGCTGTCGTAACTCGTGCTTCGAGCCGCTCGGTAATGAACGGGTGTCCTCCAGCCCACGTGAGGTGTTGGAGGTGGGCGGGCGACGTCGGGCACAGACGCCAAGGACGGTGCGGCAGGAGCTGTCGTCGTCGTGACGGCGGGTTTTCGGCGTTGGAGGGGGTTGGGCAGTCAGCGGGCATTACGTGAGAGGGACGGGAGGCCCTGGGAGAGGTATGGAGGCCCTGGTGATGTATGGAGGCCCTGGTGAGGTATGGTGGCATTGCTTTCGTTAGGCGGACAGCCTTTAGTGTCGCTCAGTCACCAGTCGTTCTGCATGACCTTGCCAACAACCTTCAGAGGTCCCCTTTCTGCTGTGTCCCCCAGTGATCTGGCTGGCTGGCAAACTCTGTGGAGGCCCTGGTAGTGTTGCCCAGCTATCACTGGGTCAGAACGTCCCGCTACGCAGATGGTCTGGCCTTGGGGTGGAACTCTTAGCTCATCCAGTTGTTGCTAAATGCCCGCTTCCAATTCCATCCCATCTCTCTTTTTCCTATTTATTCTTTTTCTACCGTGAACAGTTTATTTTCCTGAGGTTTATGGAGGAGATTTCCTAGCTCCCAGTTTAACACACTTACAGCCGCGTTCCACTTGTTAAAAATCGTACCAGGAGGATCAGAAGTGGGTGTTTTACTCTACAGGTTGTTTGCTGCGTGTGTGCGCGTTCATGCACATGTGCATCCCAGGTGAGGTGGCAGAGCGTGAGAGGGAAGTACAGCATGAGACTGGGGGGGTGCATGTTGAATGACCGCCTTTAGCTGCCTCTGCAGAAAGAGCATGAGTCACCCGCCTGCCTGGCTCCCCCCCACCCCCCCGCGCTTTGTAGCGCTCTGAATCACAGCGCCGGCCGCATATATGCAGGAGAGCCCCCTCCTTCCTGTCTCTACGGCCTTTGTGGCTGGATTGCGTTTCGAGGCGCAGTGACGTTCACCGTATACCTGTGTTCTGTGTACCACCTTGGGCCACGATGGGTGTCTAGTATTTCACTGCATGTAATGTCACTGTATGATATTCGGCAGCAGTGGGCAACAGCGCAGAGCAAGATGGAACTGCCCCCCACGTGTCGATGCAGGTGTTTGTGTGAGTAAGCGGCGGTCCTCTGCTTCCCACCTGCAGCTCTGGAGTCCGAGCCCAGCGAACTGGAACCTCTTCGCTACGCCCAGTCGCTCTTTTGACTTTGCGCGTCCTTAAAAGTTGGGACGGACATGGGAATCCTCACTTAATAGATTCCGAGCCGAAATAAGACAATGGCAGCTCGTGAAGTCAGACTCGCTACCGCTCGCTCGGGATCTGGAAGTCCCCCCCCCCATGTGCTGGGGCCCTCATCTCCCCCGTCATCAGCGCCGCTCAGCACTCCGCCATCAAGATAGACGCCCTGGCGAGGCTCCGATATGGAGATAAATCTCGAAGGAGACGGCCTCGTCTCGAGCGGAAAGTGCTGAGTGCGCGAAGGTGGCCAAGAGGCGACAGTCTGATTCACGGGCGGACGTCCCCGGGTCGGTGTCACCCAGCACTTCTATAGGCTACAGTGTGAAACGTTCTCGTTATTCGGCAATCTGTCCAGCTCCGACACTAGTGAAGCACACAATGAGTATAGTGGAGTATAGTGAAGTATAGTGAGGAAACAAGTCTTTCCCTCAGCTCAGAGGCCTGTCAGACTGGACCACTTGCTGCCTGATCGGCACCTATATGACTTTTTTTTTGACCATGGGGCGGTAGAGAGCAGTCAGTCTTTGTTTTAATGAAGCGTGCCAGCTTTGGCACAATGAAACGTGTGAACTCCTGGCATATTATCGTGACACGTTGTGGCTTCCCCTCCCTGCTTGGGTTTGGTGTGGGGGGGGGGGGGCAAAGTGGTGGAAATTGCTTCTTTGTTGCCTTGCTGCTGTCAGCCTGAGATGGAGGCTATTGCTTCTGCCTTCTGCTCCTCTTCTTCTTCATTTGCTTGTTCACCGTCGCGCTCGTCTCATTTCTGGGCCGAATGGCTGGCTGTAGAAAGGCGCCCACGATCCTTGGCTATGGGAATGGAAAACTGATTAAAATACCTGTCTGGCAGCGACTCTCTCTCTCTCTCCCTCTCTCCAAACTGGAAGGAGCGGTCCCTTTTGCTGGTCAGTAATACCACTTTAGATCCAACAGCCCTGTAATTGGCGGGTCTGCAGCTAAAGGCTAGCTCATGTCAGTGACAGAATGGCTTATGCATGTTAGTGGTGAGACCCTGGCTAGCATTGCATACTTATGCCTCGTGGTTTTTTTGTGCTTAATTACCAGGAAGATGTTCTCTGTGACTTTTTAGGACAGTGAATATTTGCTTGATGCCTTTTCCTGCTGTGATTGATCCTAGCGGCTGGTGGCAGATCACATACGGGATGCGTTGTCCTGTCGATCGCAGACATGAGTGCCAGTCATTCATCACGCTTGATGTTCAGAGCTATAAATAAATGTCTGTAAGGGCGGGCTTGCAGTCCGATGGCCCGCGTCGGGCCCATGGCGGGACTTTGAATGCCATGGTGGTTTGACAGTGGCTGTCATGGGACTTTCTAGTCTGGAGCGATATACACATGGCTTGGCACAGAAGTGGTCAGTGCATGTGTTCACAGATCGAGGAGGAGTGGGCAGGGGTGTCCTCTTGCTAGGCCTGTTTTCGCGTACAGGCCACAGCATGAAGCCGTCTGCACGGCCATGAACATCTGCTACGTCTTGGAGAGGGGCGTGGTGGCAAAGTGAGGTACCAGTGAGGGCCGTGAGCCACGATCTGTCCGCTGGGATCGTGTGCCGCTCCCCCCTCCTCCCCCCC
>JAODLC010000047.1:9467146-9481604 GCA_026781145.1 Hippopotamyrus pictus
CGCTGATCCCCCCCCCCCCACCCCCCCGCGCGCGAGGACCGGAGGACGGCTGAAGGGAGGGAGATGTTCGCTGAATGAAGGCGGCGAGAGCCCCGCTGTTCTTCCCCCCGCCATGGTCGGAGCCCAGGACTGAGGGCGGATGTCGAACCCGGGTGCCAAGCAACGTTCCCAGCGGCATCTGGCCGGGACCTCGATCTGCGAGAGGCTCAAGTGCCCGGGAGCTGACAAAATGTCTCCCAGCATCAAAAACTTGGATTGCTTCTCGCCTATGCTGTGCCACTGCAAAGTTGCATGCACCAACAGCACCATCTCGCTGATGTTTGGATGCAAGGTGGGTGACGACCAGTCAGTTGAGCACTTTTTCCGTTTTTTGTTTTTGTCTCCTCTTCCTTCCGCTCCCGCTGTCTGTGTTTACGTTTCACGTCAGGCTGCCGGCGGGCTCTACAGCCGCGCGCCCCAACTTTGCCCGCCGATCTGTTAGCCGGTCGCTAGCTGTCAGCCGAGCGCCCCAACTTTGCCCGCCGATCTGTTAGCCGGTCGCTAGCTGTCAGCCGAGCGCTCCCGCCCGCGTGGCTTTCCGCCAGCTCGTCCCTCGGATAGCCGTGCGCAAAGTTAAAATCGGAGCTCAAAGTCCGTGCCGTACGGACACCTGCCCGTTAGTCCGGCCAAATCGCCGGCGATTCTCAACAGAGTCCTTCGTCTTGGCGCATAGCAAGGCTGCATGTGGGAGAGGCGCCCGGCTCTGTCATGTGGCATCCCGCTCCGGTGCAGTTCCCTGAACACCTGGCGCCTGTGGAGAATCCATGCTTTGCGTTCCGGTCCATGGCTTCAGCCTCCACGGATCCTTTTTTTTCTTTTCATCTCGGCTTCGTTGTGTGGCGGCCCAGGAGTTCCCTTCCACTTTATCCCCGGGGGGGTTTATACCTGTGGTGCTAACCACCGCCGCCCCCGCCGAACAGAACCCAAAGCTTGCGTCCTGCCCCTGCCCTTAAAGTTTCCAAGTGAGGAGTTTGTGGTGCTCCAAGCGCACAAGGCCAGAAGTGCCCGACTCCGAATGATGCCCCACTGCTTGCGATGCCTGCTGGAGCAGAGGGCCGCCTGGCTTTTACATAACCAGAACATCCTCGCTTTGCTAACGTGAGCCAGTCCAGAATGACCCCATGCTACCTCACTCCTCCTATCAGCCTCTCCTCTCTAATTCAGCTCTTTTTTTTTGCCTTCAGAAGTCTCTCGCTAAGGTCATGTGTTTGTCTTCCCCGAAAGAAAATTCCAGGCCGTTTATTTCTGTGCGGCTGGTTGACTCAGTCAGTCCTCACTAAGCCGACTGATTTCATAACTGAAGTTAAGTCTCTAATCTAAAGGCACAAAATGAAATTTGCGTCGGCTTTTACAAAGATGATCTCCGTTTAATTAGCGGTGAGTGCCGTCAGACTGCCGTGGTGGCATTAACTGAATCTTTTTCGGCCACCCGGACGTGCACTTTTCCGGAGGAGGGTCGCCGGGGTCACCACGCCTGCCTGTGGATCGATACTCTCTGCCCAGCGCAGTTCAGAAAGCTGTGCGTGGCCCCTCCGTCGCCGATTGCGGCTGTTTGAGGTGTGCCGGAAGCCCGGCTCGGTTTCAGCGGCACGTAAGGATGTAAATCCCATCCCTGCATTCCTGACTGCCCCCCCCACAGCCTCGCCTGCACTCTGAAGCGGGGCGGGAACGGGCCGTCGAGGGTGAAGCGGGATAATCTCCCACTGGAGGCAATGTGCTAATCTGAAGGAGTCTCTTGGAGGTCCTGCTGTCAGTACAGTGTGTGTGTGTGTGTGTGTGTGTGTGTTAAATCAGCAGTCTTTCCTGAATGTACCCCACAGGCTGGACACCCTGGGTTTGCCATGTATCGATTTTGGTGTAGCACAGTGTTTCCTAATCCGGTCCTCGGGGACCCACGGTCGGTCCATGTTTTTGCTTCCACCAAGCTTTCTGCCAGACGGTCCACATTTTTGCTCCCTCCCAGCACCTACCGGGAGCAATATCGTGGACAGTCTGTGGGTCCCTGCGGACCGAATTGGGAAGCACTGCTGTAGCATTTCCCAGCCCTGGTACTTGCAGCCCACCTGTGTGTTGATCCACAGACTAGCTGAGCGCCCTGTCAATTAGGCTTTATGAAGTTGCTAATTAAATAAATCGCTTACATTTTATAGATTTTCGTCATAAATTATGTCATTGGGATTAATCCTAAGTAGATAGCACTTCAAATGAACGATATCCATTCATTTTCATTTAGTGAATCATTACCTGTTTGTAGCTTTTGAACTTAAGCTGTGATTAATTAGTATGTGTATAATTATGCAGTGTGTGTGTGTATAAACTTGACAAATGATCAAACAGAGTAAAGAATGTATTAGCAGAAAGCACAAGGTTGCTAGTTTGGTTAATACAATCGAAATTTACGGCACGTACTGTAGCACCTGATTCTGTTTGTGTTCTGGAGTGTGTGTGTGTGTGTGTGTATTATTTATACTTTGCATAGCTCCTTGGTGAAGGTTAGACTTGCTAAGCTGGATTCACTTGAATTATAGTGACTGGATGGAATGAGGAACACACACACACACACACACACACACACACACATACACTCTCACACACACACACACACACACACTCTCACACACACACACACAGACACACTCTCACACACACACACACAGACACACACACACTCTCACACACACACACACACACACACACAGACACACACGTGTAGCATGCTGAACAAGACCTAGCTGTCACGCCCCGCTCAGCATTCCGTCCCTGGAGACGTACCGCTGCTCTTAGTGGGTCACGCTCTGCACCGGGCTGGGAGTCCCTCAGCAGCTCTGGGATAAGTTGGCGTTCTGGGGCTCCTTTGGTGAGGTGGGAGCAGGCCTGCTCAAAGATCCGGGCCCGGCCTCCTCATTGGGATCCAATGCTCTCAGAGCTCCTGCCATTCAACCACGTCCCCAGTGCATCAAATCATTGCCCAGATTCAGATGAGGAAGTATAGTGGTGTAGCACAGAAATAGCGCCCCTCGCTCAAGATGAAACGTCATGTGGAACTATAAGGATCCTGTAAGAAACGTCACGTGGATCCTATACGAAAGTTAAAGTTAAGTGGACTGTGCTGAAGTGATGGGGAATCGTGGGCGTCGGTCACCCCAGTAACGCTGACTTCTCTTTGCAAGCCAAGAATGATGCAGTTTTAATGCCCCCTGCCCCCCAAAGCACAATTATTAATTTTTAAAGCGAGCGTCTATTGTTACTTGTGCCTACTGGAATGTCTTGTATGTTGGAAGGCTAGGCCCGTGTATGCAGGCACGAGGTACGACGCGTATCGCGCAGACAGAGCGCTGCGGGGACGCCTTCCTGGTACCTGAGATCCGCTGGGTTTCTGTGAGGGAGAGCATCTGGATGGTGGAGTCAGTGGGCGCTCCAGCAGATGAGGTCAGAGTCTGTCAGCGGCGTCGTGTGCGGGAGTCTGTTGGCACACAGCCCGCCCGGTTTAGTCACAGGTACATGCCGTCTCTCGCTCGCTCGCTCGCTCGCTCTCATCGTGCCGGTGCTTCTCGCTCACGATGCCTTCCCGGGATTCTGCCTGCGACTGGCGCAGCTGCGGGGTGCACAGCCCTCCCTCTCGTGCGCTCCTTTTTTTTTTTTGTGGGGGGGGGAACCCTTCGACTTGCCGTGCTTTTTGTTTGCTGTGGACGTTATTGCGTTTCAAATGACCAGCCGAACTTCTGTTTGAAGTGGTGCTTCACTGTGTGTGAATATACAGGCGGCTTTAGCGTCACCAAGCGATATGTCGATAAGCTTACACTATTGGTCTGTCTGCGCAAGGCTCACCGCTGCTGTGTCCGCCACTTCCTCCGTCCTCCAGTGCAGGTCAGAACTTCACGGTTTTGGCGCCATTCCTCTGTCCTGTTGCTCCTCTTTCCTGGTTCAGTCTGGCACGGTGATGGGATTCCTGAGACGCGCGGTTTGCATTGTCCTGAAACGGCATGCTTTCTTAAATTGCACGGTAATTATGACTATGATGCCTTGATCAGGTGTTAATCCATAAGTCCTGATTGTATCCATTATTCTTCAAAGCTTACTTATGTCTTTCATCAAAATGATGGCTTGAAACCAGTGACCAGTTTTAAGATTTGACAGTCTCCCGTGACTGTGAAAATATTATTGGGAAGCCACTGCCAGAGGAATACCACAGATGTGTGGAACAGCAGACTATCACTAACTAACTAGTCTAACTAACCCTTGCTGTGATGGCTCCTATCGGAGCGGTCTTTCGTACCAGCTATCTAGCTACTTGTCAGCACACCGATTTTTTACGGAGCCACATGCTGACCTCTTGCCCCTCCACCCGCCCCACGTCTGCTCTTTCAAGCATGGTCTGCTGTCTGTCTAGGTCCTCAGGTCACTGTCTGTTGAAGCCCTTTTCCCGCCCTTTCCAAGGACCGGCCTTGTGGCGAAAGGCCTCATTGATTTATCATCAAGCCTCGCTGGGTTGCCATCAGAATGACGAGGTGAGGCTGCAGAGGCCCTGTAAGTCAATGAGGTTCCCTTTGCTTTGCCGAATGAGTGACTGTATGGCAGCGGAAGGCTTGGCAAGGCCTGTCGCGATAATTACGGTATCGACTTATCGCACGATATATGGAGATGACCTTGATCTTTTTTCTGACCGCAATACTGGCAAATTGTGCTTACATACCTGCGTACATAACAATGAATGCCAGCAATATTTAAGGCAGTCGTACTGCTTCTCCTGTCTTGTCTGCTCTCTGTGTTACATGTCTGCGCAGGGCGGAGTCCCGCTCCTACGTGTTTCAGTAGGTGTTTTTTTTTTTTGTCCCCCGATTACTATATAATTCCAGCTAGAAAGTTTGGAAGAATAAGCTGCAGCTCCAGTGTGGGAACATTTAAGGTTTAAGCCGAACGGGAGAGGAGAAGCCATTAACGTGAACGAGTCAGTACGTCGACTTTGTTTAAAAGCAGTGGCAGCGAAAAGTGGCAATACAACTAACCTAAAAACCCATCTAAAACGTAACTGTCCCATTCAGTTTTCCGAGCTGGGAACGGAGTTGGAGAGGGGCTGTTGCGACAGCTGTCTGTTACGGACGCCTTTGCCTGACAGTGCAAACATGAACGTGGCGTCACCAAATGGCGCACGGTCACCGATGGCGTAATTCACTATATAGCCATAGAAATGCAGCCGTTAACCACCGTCAGACAACCAGCATTTAAAAATATGCTGAAAATCTCCCAAACTGCCATTCCAGAATTGTACAAAAAAAATTAGAGGACATTCTGTGGGAGATACGACTTTTACTCTTCTACTACAGATATGTGAAGCTGAAATATATACAGTATGAGCTTGACCATATATTACATCACTGTTGACTGGACTCCCCGTCCGGATCCATTGCTCTGCTGCTGAAACTCCCGCCATGTCCCCAGGAGTGTGACCCATCATTGCCCAGATACATTTCCCAAAAAATTGCGTGGTTTTATTTATGATTTTTTTGACATTCCAATTACATTGTCTGAATATTAAGAGAAAAAGTTTTGTTTTTTTTCTTTGGAAAGAGTGTATTTCTGTTATGCAATTATAGTCGTTATAGCGGTGGCTTAAAATGACAATAATATAGTTTATCGCTATTTTTTCTTGGACAATATATCGTCCAACAAAAAGCAGTTATCGTGACAGGCCTTAGCCCTGGGGGTTTGCGACTGCCATAGCTCCCCCATGTGTGAAATCAGAGCGGGGACTTTGATACACTGGCCATACTTGTGTTACACCTGACTAGTGGTCCCCAACAAGAATTTGTACGTTGCTGGTAGGGTAGAAGAACACGCTCACATGGAGTTAATTACTTCAGATTGCTCCAATCTTTGGAGACCATGGGTTGTAAGATGGTTGTCATTAATTAATTTTGATGTAATTAAATGTCTACAGCATTCAGTGCTTTTATCAAAAGAAATCAAGCTCTTCGTCAGATGTTTAAACTCTCCTGCGTACATCAAGCCGTACTTGTTGGGCTGCGCTAGACACAAGTATCTGGCTAAGGTACATCTTAAAAAACAGATTAGTATCCTGGCACCCGGGTTTGACCAATAAAAATCGCTTTTGAGAAATTACTGCCTACCTCTCTCACATTTCATCTTGGTGCTCCTGGGCCTGTTTGACCGGGAGCCAGTTAGAAGTGTGACCTGTTGGTGGTCGATACTCTTCTGCAGGCCACTGTGCTCCTTAAGGTGTCGCTGTCGTGGTAAATTTGCATGGCTTTTACTCCGCACGGTTTGGCGTTATGCAATGAGAACGGATTTAAATCTAATCTGAAAATGTAAGGTTGTACACTGAAGCTTTTGCTGCGAGTCGGTGCTTCTCTGCCAGGTCCTGTGAGACCCCCAGACGGTCCGTGTTTTTGCTCCATCGCAGCTCCCTGCCAGCCCACCCAAGTTTTCATTCCCTCCCAAACGCGTAGACTGTCTGGGGGTCTTTGAGGACCAGGTTGAGAGATGCTGCTGTAGGAGATAGCGGATACCCAGCATGGCGCTGTATCAGTCTGCCTCGTCACGTCATGAAACCCAGTAGTGCTGTAGCTCGCCTGCTTCTGAACAGAGACCTTGTCTGCGGCGGCACATACGCTCCACGCCCACAGTCCTCCTCTTCCTCCTCCCGCTCGGTCCGGCGACGTCTGAAGGACATTAATAAAACAGGTGCGTCGGTCCTCCCACACTGGAGGCTCCGGTGACTCGCGGGCGATTGACGGCCGAGTCCAGCCGCGGCGATGGGCGCCCGCCGTCTGCGGCATGGCGTACGGCCACGTCGGCCTCGGATCCCTGCGCGCGGCGGAGGGGGCGGAAGAGCTTCCGCATCGCGCCAAAACCAACATCTCCAGCAAATAGGAAGGCTGGCTTGGCTCAAGTGCTCAAGTAGATTCTTGTTCTTTTTCAGTATGAATTAAAGAGGCTCACCAGATCGTTGGACTCTGTGTCCCTGAATGGACAAGAGGATCATTTGGGGGTAACTGTTACTTTTATGTATGTGTATTTGTATATACAGTGGTGGTTTTCTTGGTGGTTCTGGTCAGCATCTATGAGCAGCATTCAGGTTAAGTAGCTTGTTTGTAGGTCCAACAGAAAGGTCTCACATGTCCAGTGCATGGGCGTCAATGGATGGGGACGTAGCTGTGCTGCCAATAGATGGGTCCCCAGGAGCTGTCATCACGTTGCTTAATTGGGAGGATAATCCACACGCGCACCCTAATGGGTTCAGGTTGCCCCTGGTTGCCTGTTTGGGCCTCTCCGTTCCCCTCTCTGCTTCGCCGGTAAGCTGCTGTACTCCACATGGAAGATCTCGTTTTGGGGGCTGCTCGCCTTTCTGGGCGAGAACAGCAAGCACGTTGCTGGGGTGGGTGTGTAGCCCAGCAGGTTAGGAATATCTACACGTTTCCGGGAGGTTGTGGGTTCAAATCTCATGGCAGGCAGAATAGTGACGTCTTCATTTGGGCCCTTGAGCAAGGCCCTAAATCGCTTGTAATGCTCTAGGGTTAGTAGATAACTGGACTGAGCCTGGACATGGACCCTAAGCGGCTATCTCAGTTGTGTATATCTGTGTATGTCTCAAAGCAGAGCAAAGTGGCACATATGAAAAGAAGC
This sequence comes from Hippopotamyrus pictus, assembly GCA_026781145.1. Lineage (NCBI taxonomy): Eukaryota > Metazoa > Chordata > Actinopteri > Osteoglossiformes > Mormyridae > Hippopotamyrus > Hippopotamyrus pictus. Next base: position 9,474,830 of record JAODLC010000047.1, read on the forward strand.
ATTTCATTTTCATCAGTACAGACATGTCACAAGCTTCATTTAATTTTGTTTTATTTTCAGCACACATCCCTGTTACCTATAACCTATGACCTATAACCCATAGATGCTCCCTGACCCCAAGCTTTCCTTAGTTGAACAACTGGATGCTTTTTGGCAGAAGTGTCTGTGAAATAAGTGTAAATGGAACCAACCTGCCCTGTGCCATGTTTCTCACCAGCCCCTTTCAGCTGACACCCCAGTAGACGTCGCGTGATCGCTCATCGGCGATGACGTCGGTGATGATGTCCTGTGAAATGTGAGACCGAGTGGATTATTACTCATCTTCTACACGTGTGCTAATGTAACGATCGTCGCGGAAGTCAGTCAGGACGTGCTGTACAGGGATGATTAAGTCACATGGCCCAGACAGCTGACCTATGCACGTTTGGCCCAGGTGCTTATCTTGGTTCGTGGCGGTCAACGGTAGACTGAGGCTACCCCAACCGTTTCTTGTCCCTGTGGGTGGGTGCATGTGTAGGGTGAGGGGGGGGAGTGTGGGCGTGTCATCGATATCGGCTCAAGTTCATTAACCTAAATTTCTCCATTGGGGGTAATTATATTCAGTTTTATGTTTCATGGGTTAAATCTGAGTAGCTTTAGATATTGTTTAGGGTGGATGTGTGTTCTTCCGGGCTCAATACAGGCGATCTTGCCCCCCCCCCCCACAGTAATGGTTCAGGCCTAGGCCTGCTCCCAGCACCCCTGTCTCAGGCTTCTGCGAGGCCTCTTCTGCTGAACACGTGGCTCTTCTCCGCGCTGCAGCTTCTCACCTCAGTGTTGTGGGAACTTCACTTGTATCGCTTAACGCTGATGCGATGACTGGTGTTGTATTTATGTAATTATCAGGTGGTGGATTCTTATTCCCCATAAAATGTTTTTGTTTTGTTTTTTTTTAATTAGGGGGTTCCGCCTGAAGATATGCAAGAACTGCTGTTAATAAAGTCTCAGTGCAAAGGCGATTTCCTCAGGCGTCGCGGTGATTTTTGCTGGAGAATGACGACGGTAAAACGAAATAAAATGAATCTTGGGGTGTTAAGAAAGCTGCTCTCATGTGGCTGTGACGCTTTGTAGCTGTTCTGTGTCAGACACTCTTTCCCACAGTAGTCAGAAAACAGCATCTGAAGATGTTTGGTAGGGCAGAGGGGTTAGGGTCCGAAGTGAGGCTAATCGCCAGTGCCGTATCATAAGAGTGAGTGAAAGTGATTCATTGTCATTGTTGACACACCACTGCACACAGTGCACAACAGCGAAATGTGTCCTCTGCATTTAACCCATATGTGACATCGTGGCATAGCAGGGGGCAGCTAATTCAGCGCCCGGGGAGCAGTGCTTGGGGGCGGGACCTTGCTCAGGGTACCTCAGTGGTGCCTCGCTGGTCGGGGATTCGAACCAGCAATATTTCGATTACGAGTGCGCTTCCCTAACCATTAGACCCTCATAACGTGAGAATGGTGGTCATTCTGTTTGGCCTGATTCGGACTCGGCTGATGTGAGTCATTGATCATCATTATGCTCTCTGTCACGGTTTCGGTGGTGTAGTTCCCGTCACTTTTTTTTTTTTCCCCGATGGTGAGTTAATATTTTAAAGGTAAATTCTCTGTTTTCCCCCATAAACAGCCCATTGGTTTGTCGGACGAGTATGCGCAGCTGTGAATTCATCCTGTTTGAAACATTTACTTACATGCATACAGTACGTGTTGAGTATCGGTCACAATTGCTTCACTGCTTACCCCATGTTACTATAGTTTGTACACTATGATACTTCTATTTAGAAGTGCAGACAGAAATGGTCACGGCAGATTTCTTAAAGGTGATTCTTCCTCATTTGGATTAGCTTAGTTACTTACTTTTGATGATTACGGGGAAAAATGTCCTCCGACAGTCTAGGTTTTGTCAACTCTTGGTGCCTGTGGATGTAAATCGGCGTGACAACACTGTATATCTCAAGCTAATTATTTTTTCAGGCACTTTTTTTGAGGACTGACTCGTATGGAATTTTATCATAATTACATGACAGTCATCATTTCAGGCTTGCTTTGTCTCCTGCTATTTGTTTTCTGGTTATTAAAATAATAAATCTTTACATTGTTTGTAATGGGGGGGGGAAGACCCAGATTACAGCATTTAATTCTCCAGAATATTTATGACATTTTGAGGGAGAGAAGTTGTTAATTGAAGTTTATTTTTGGTCTAATACCAGACATGTTCATTTTGCATCTGAGATTTTGAGAATTTTAGATTCTGTTTTAAGGGTGCATTCCTGAAATGTATTTATAATGAAAAGCATTACGAATGAGTTGCTTATTTCTGCTCTTGCTCAGTATAAAATGCTTGTGTTCTTATCAGCCTGATTCATCACATAACTAAAAAGTGGTTGATATAAGCTTGGCCCCTCAAGTTCCAGTACCGTAGTTAGTCCTAAGGTCACTCAAGGTCAGTCCCTCTCAGTAAGTTTGTCTGTCATGCAGGCTTCCCACCATTGACGAGCCCGATCTCTTCCTTTCCTCTAAGGGTTGCTGGATCCCCACCCCTACCCAAAACATATCTCACTGGACAGGGCCTCCGTTACCTCCCCTCCAGCTGGGTTGGTCTTCGTGGAGAGTGGCTCGCTGTGCCAGTGTATTTAGCCTGAGTAATTTTACACACACGTGAGCAGTGATTTAAACTGAAACGTACTTAAAAGTGCATCACGTGAATGATGGACAATGCTGACGTTGGCCCCGTCATATTTTACGAGAGTTTAAGATCAGTATTGGGTAGGCCGGGTGACCGGGATGGAGGAATAGACTGTCCCCCCCCCGGTGGAGGTGGAGGGGCAAAATGTGCTGCAGTGATGCTGAGGGATGGACTGAGCCCCAGTGCGGATGCAGCGGTTGTGAGGGTCCTGCGAAAAAGCACCATTAATTGGACTATAAGCGGGTCACAGACAAGCCTGCGTAGATCGTGTGATACAGGTCATTAAGGTAGACATCAATGGGCACTCTCTCTCAGTGTTATGTAAGCGAAGGATTTGGGCGGTTAAGCTGCAGAGAGCAGGAGCAGACGGGCGCTGCTGGCCTGTGGCAGAGGATAATCCCCGCGGACTGCCAGGCCCCTCCCTCTGTCGCCCCCCGTGCCGGAGCGAGAACATCGCTAGCTTGAGAGAGATGAATGTCTGTATCGAATTACTGTGTGCAGAACCCCAAGTACTTTTCACAGTCTTAAAATTATGCACTGTGAGCACTTCCCTGTGTAAACCACGTACAGCTGGGCCCAGCTGGTTGGGAATGCTTTGCTGGAATCTGATGTGAGTTATAAAAATGGAAGAGTTTCTGAGGCACCGCCAGGGCTGCAGGAAGGCGACATAGCTCCCCGACCAGTATTATTAGAGGATTATACGGGTCCGTAGGTCAAAAGCAGATGACGTACCTTGCTGTGCTGGGGTCGACCGATTGGGCTTTTCCACTTCCCTTCTTCTCACTAGACCCATTCATGGAGATGATTGCGGTGTGAAACAGGGTGTGGTGTCTGTGTGAGAACCAAGGTTCCAGAACACACTTATGTGCGGGGTCAAGACACGCAGCCGCTCCTTTATTTCCCATCGGTTAAACCGGGATGAACCCAGCAGCGCACTGTAATCACACCGACTGCTGGCTTCTCTTGGCCGGAATTCAGTCCCATGCTGATCACTGTCCTAACACCATGAAGGTTATAAGTCTACAAGGTCCTGCTGGGAGGATATGACAGAGATGGAGACATCACCTTCCTGGGGAAGGCCCTGGTGGATTCTCCTGCTCAAATCTGGTTCACATGTGCGCTGTTTTTTTTCCCAGTTCCAAAGAGATTCATTACTAATATTTTTGTCCCACCACGCTTGTTTCGTCCTAACAAAGGCATTGAAAAGTATTCAGAAGAAGTGAGTTTGAGGTCTGCTCTTTCCTGCCTCGGGGGACACATTGCCCCGCTTGCACCACATGTTAAAAGGCTTAGTAATTAATTGAATTTTAATGAGGATCCTTGGCAACCAAAAAGTAGGCTGTACTTTTTGCACGTGTGGGGTCTCGATGGAGGGTCGCGGCTGCCGGTTTAATGTCGCCCCACTGCCGGTTAAGCACTGTCCGCGGAAAGAGGGGCAGTGCTAGGCTCGTTTGTCTCCGTCGCGCCTGTGGTCGCCTGCCTGCAGGAGGATGGCCGGCGAGACGCTGGCAAACACTTGGGCTTCTCACCTGCTGGATGGCTAAACGGTGCTGTTCTTTAGGTCTTATGTGGGTGCACCTCTTCTTTAAAGCGTTAGAGAGATAAAAATATCAAAAGCAAACATTGAATGTTCCTGGAAGTTAAGTAGCGTGGTAATGTCAATAGTTACACATGCCGACATGAAAACGATGCATGTATATGTGATTTATCTGTTCGCCCCACAGCTAATTGCTCATTCATCACGAACGTTTAGAAAGGATCTCGACTGAATAATTCACAGCGGGATCCAGGGTTAAAGCAGACACGCGGGATCCCAGTAGCCTGGTGATCTAGGTCAGTCTCTCTCAACCCAGTCCTTGGGGGACCCCCTGCCAGACTGTGGTTTTGCTCCCTCCCTGCTTCGAGCGCACCTGTACCGGGTATTTGGTGTTTTTGATTGACTGGTAGTTGGGAGGGAGCAAAAACGTGGACCGGCTGGGGGTCCGTGAGCACGGGGTTGAGAAGGCATCCACTGGTTCGCCATGGGCATGTGTCAGTGAGTTGCTTCCTCATCGCACGCAAGCCCTGTGTCCGTCTGAACATTTACGGCTGGCTCTGATCTCATCGGTGAGGACGCTCCCCAGTACGGTGCTCGTCACTTGCTGCCACTCCTCCTCTGTAGGCTTCAGATGAAGTGGCGTACTGTCACTATACATCTCAGGAGGCTGTGGTGGCTTTGGCCCCCTGTTTCCACAGCAGCGGGCTGCCGCGCACATGCTCTTTACGTGTGATTATGGGTCGATACATCGGCGCTCTTCCTCTATACCAAGGTTATTCAACTCACAGTCCTCGAGGTCCGAGCACTGCTGGTTTCCAGCCTTCCTTTACCTGTCAGTCAGGTGTAAAGCCTCTGACCAATCAGAGTCAGTAGTTATTAAACAACTACCGGGGAGAACGGAAAACACGGCCTGGTTTTGGAATCGTGGTCCGGAGTTGAAGAACCCTGCTCTATACCGTGGTGGTCCTCGACCCTGAGCTGGGGTTTGGGCGGGTTGTCTGTAGGACTCAAGGGGCAACCTTGGGGAGAAAATCCCCTGGCTGATCCGTCCATCGATGGCAGCAGACTGACGCCTGGCGGTGGGCAGGCATGGCTTTGCGAGCGTAGCTGCTTCAGCGCCACATTTCCCGAGCCGGTGTTTTTCTTCCTGAGCAAGGACAGAGTCTGATTCATCGCTGCCTTGAGGACAGCGTGACGGAGGCGTCGGTGGGGAACAGGTGACGTACGGCCGGCGCGCCCAGAGTGCGGTGACTCAGCGTGGGGTCCTCACCGCGGGGCTTGAGAGAGAGGGGACACGGCTCTTTGACCCACATGAAGACAGAAAACCTGTGATTCAGGCCTGCGGTTAGAGGAGATGCATGTAAGATGGAAATCAGTCAGGTGAATCAGCACACTGTGGGCGAGTGATAGATGTGAGGAATGTGGACGGTACCAGCTCTGTCTGCTCTTTGCATCCGCACAGGTGTTATAAACCGCAGTGTTTGTGTGAGGCGCCTAATCGGGTAAGGATGATGTTACCCCACACTCCCTCGCCGTCTGTCTGGGATGAGGGGAGGAAACGGTGTCACTGCCTCCCCCCTCCCGCCCAGTGTCACCCTCCCCAGCCCTAGCCTGACATCCTGCTTCTGTCCTACAGAAATACAGGCACCAGGATGAAGACACGCCGCCCCCGGAACAGAGCTCTCCGCCGTCCCCTGGTGAGCCCCCGGGCCCTGAACTGGTGCAGGTATCGGAGAAGAACATCTCCCAGATCGAGAATGTACACGGCTTCGTCTCCCACTCGCACATCTCCCCCATGAAGGTAAGGACCAGCCCCCCACCCCCCACCCCCCCTGGCTGTGTGCATCCCATCGCTTACTCCATCGCATCGCATCGCAAAGGACCAGAGTGTGTGTGTGTGCACAAATAAACAAACACACACTCACACACACACACACACACACACACACACACGCACAACACACGTGATGGGAATTCCCTGCAGCGCATTGCTGGCCTGGGTAGCATGCTGAGAGAAAAAGGACAGCCTGCCCGTTGCCAAAAGTGTTTGCCTCTTCCCCTCCCTACCTACACCAGGATCCATTTGTCTCCCCGCCTAATAGGGGACAGGGACAGTCAGTTCAGATGTTTTCCGGGTGACTTTCAGTGTACCACGAGGCCGTACGGATTCAAAGGAGGCGATGCTAATTATTCCGCGTCTCTGCCTGAAGTAGGTCACCATTAAACTGTAGAAAACTTGCATCATCTTCAGCCAGACATAACTGCTAGTTTCTGTTCCTGCCCAGTTAGCTTAAAAACGCCACCTATCTGGCTGGGCTTGGAAAATGAAGTCCAGACTCATTACCAGCCATTCGATCCAAGCGGCTTTCTTGCTGGTGTTCAGCCCCAGCGCGGGGAGCCCCGGGCGTGCTGCCTGAGCCTGTCCTTCCTGTTAGCGTTAGCCTCAGTCCTTCCTGTTAGCGTTAGCCTCAGTCCTTCCTGTTAGCGTTAGCCTCAGTCCTTCCTGTTAGCGTTAGCCTCAGT
>JAODLC010000047.1:9497692-9515010 GCA_026781145.1 Hippopotamyrus pictus
CCATCCTGGGTTGTTCCCTGCCTTGTGCCCTGTGATGGGTTGGCACCCCATCCTGGGTTGTTCCCTGCCTTGTGCCCGTAGCTTCTGGGATAGGCTCTGGACCCCCCCTGAATTGGACAAGCAGGTATAGGAGATGGATGGATGGAGAGTTCTTTCTGAGTCCCCCCCCCCCCCCTTTAATCCTTGCATTTTACTCTGAAAGTCCTCTTCCAGTTAAATCCTAATCTTTTAAGTGTGTGTGCCTCTGTGCTCCTCCGCAGGGTCAATGACTGCATATTGAGGGTGAACGACGTGGACGTGCGAGACGTCACTCACAGTAAAGCCGTAGAAGCCTTGAAAGAGGCCGGATCTATAGTCCGGCTTTACGTGCGGAGGAGGAAGCCGCACTCAGAGAAGGTGATGGAGATCATGCTGGTGAAAGGCCCAAAAGGTGAGACGACTGGCGGAAGCCTCTTCCCGCTGTGCAGAAACCTTTGGGTACGTTCATACTACAATAAATTGTAGTCAAAACTTTCTCCGTTTTTTTCCCCCCCAGTTTGTAGCCAAGTTAGTGACTGATTTTCAGTGTCGTGCAAATTAATCAGTTACGTATGTATGGTGTCTCATAGAGTTTGAGAATTGGGACTAATGAACACCTGGAGCTAATTAGCCTGTGAGGGAGAACGTGTCGTCACTTGAGCCCCATGTGTTCTGTGTCGGACGCAATGTAGGAAGCTGGTTTAATGATCTCCCGGCCTAGCAGCGCCCTGCAGCCTATCTATACCACCGGCCCCGATTAGCGTGAGGTGCTGCTGTGTCCCATTGCCACGCTGTGTTGTTGATTTCAGAGGTGCTGTCATGGCAGCCTGTGCTGCGTAATAATGACAGTAGCAGTTATGCTCTGCTCCTTCAGTTTATTGAGCGGTGTGTCATATCGTCCCTCTCTGGGCGTCGTCCCTCCCTCTCTCGCTCTCAGGTCTGGGCTTCAGCATAGCCGGGGGCGTGGGGAACCAGCACATCCCCGGGGACAACAGCATCTACGTCACCAAGATCATCGAGGGCGGGGCCGCGCACAAGGACGGGAAGCTGCAGATAGGAGACAAACTGTTGGCTGTAAGAGGACGCCGTCCGTCAGCAGTGACAGGCCGATCTGACACTGCAGCCTAAAATCGCTGTGTTGACACTACTGCTCAAGGCGAACTCTAAGAAGGCTATAATATTTTACTTAAGATTCTTTTTAATTCTGATACTTTTCTCTGATGTCTCTGGCTGTTTCTAGTAAAATCGGTCGATCGACATGTCTAGTTAGGATTGAAAGAGATCGAGCGGGCTTAATTTAATGACGTATTGGAGCTGTCATGTGGATTTTAAACTCCGGTCAAGGCACTGGGGTCCGTCTTCCCATACGCGGACGTGGAAGCTGAGCGTCTGCCCTCTCCTGGGTGTGGAAACTGCAGGATCACATTAACGTGGGGCTCCAGCATCAGGCTTTTCCCTGGGGTCTGTAGCCGCGTAATTAACACGTAAAAGCTGCTTCTACCCTTATCACGGCATCGCTGGGAAACCAAAGTCTTAGCATCTGGGAAAAGGTCACATTTAAAGTGAGCCCAAATTTTTTGGTAGCGTGCTAGTAGCATGCTGCGAATTTAAATTTTTTTCCCCCCTTCTCTATAATTATCCGTTTGGCAATCAGCGATAATTAACGGCCCGGCTGTGTGTGCTGTCTATGCAGTCAGCTGTGCTGACGTTTGGGCCTGTTTGTCAGTCTCTCTGCTGTCTGTCACCCGTGGCCCGTTCGAAACAGACCCCCGAGTCCTGGGGTCCTTTCCTGGCAGGCACGGTATCACGATTCTGCGCTGGGAGAAAGCGCTCGGATCAGTGGGTCTGCTTCCCGTTACCGGATCCGGATCCTACAGTTTACCTCCCACACATTTGTTGGACATTGACGGAATATAAATTAGGCAGTTTTTGTGAACCACTGCAAAAATTTAAAGACAATTTAACTGTTAAACTGATAAAACACCTCAGTAAGTCATCCTGTTTTTTTATTTATTATTGACGTGACCCTTCATTTTACCTGACTTCCTGTTTCATGATGTCATCAGTCGTACCGTGTTTGTCCCTGAGTGTCCCTGGCTCGCTTTCCTGTAGGTGAACAGCACTCCCCTGGAGGAGGTGAGCCACGAGGACGCGGTGACGGCCTTGAAGGACACCCCGGACGTCGTGTACCTGAAGGTGGCCAAACCTACCAGTGTCTTTATGAACGACGGCTTCGCTCCCCCTGACATCACCGCCTGTGAGTGTGTGAGCCCGGCGCTCTGAACTGGACACACTCGCACATTTTGTGTTTTAGCAGCTTTTTGGGGGGGGATTTCAGGAGAGGAGGGTGTGCCGTCCTCACTCTCTCATCGCTATGATGTCATCCCTGCAGTAAGCCGCTGATATGTTGCCAAACCTTGGGGTGTTTCATCAGTATATTGAAGCAGTGAATAGCAAACTAAACCATAAGCAAACTTCCTGGAATATGATCCTTGTTTGTGCCCGCCCACTGCTTCTGATTAGCCGGCGTAAACCCCCCCCACGGCGCTTATCGATCCGCTATGACTGGCAGTCGCGCCATCATCAGCCCTAATGGCTCCATCGATAATTCACGTCTGCCTACCGCCCAGCCATTAGCGGCCCCCGTCCGGCCTGGGAGCTCCGGTTGGGAGCGTGTTTATACCTGCGCCATGCAGCACTGCGCGCCGCTATGCTGCTTCTGCAGTGCTCACTGCGACGCTGTGCAGTTTGCTTTAGCCTTGTCCCCTGCGTTTCACGTTAAGCTCTGCACGGTAGCCTCCGGGTCACAGCAACGCAGATCTCTTGTTATTCCCCCACAGTCGATGGATTGATGCGCCGGTGAAAATTTTGGTCGACCTCTTCTCAGGAGGGACGTTCAGGCTGTCAGTATTCTGTCTGCTCTGCGTTTATTTATTATTTTTTCTCCTCGTCTTCTCCTGGCTGACAAGCAGTCTCAGGTTTGCTGCTTGAATGACTGCAAAACAAAACTGAAATCCAGGGTGTGTGAATAAGTATGGTGTACACTAGACCCTGGCTGATGAAGTATGTACCATCACTTCGAGACATTACTGTGTGTCCGGAACACTCTGTGTGGTTTACAGTGCGAGCACAGAAACATTCTTACATGCCAATCCCTTGAGGCAAGGTGTGTCCTTCAGCACCAAAGGACCTGTGCTTTTTTTTTACTTCAAGTTTCACAAAGTCAGATACCATTTTTTACAATGCAGTGCAATGCATTCATTTAGCATACGCTTTTATCGAAAGCGACATAAAGTTTAAAGTAGGGTCAGACAGTCCCTGGGGCTGCTGGGGGTTAAGGGCCTTGACCGGGAGCCCAACGGTGACATCGATGTGCCAACTCTGGGCATGTGAACCGGTGACCTCGCGATCACGGGGCCACACGCCACTCCCACAGTTCAAGGGAATAGTTGGGAATACTTAGTCCCTGTGTTCTGTATTTGTTCTCCGGGTGGCTGGTATTTTGCCCCGTTTTTTTTGCCTGCGTGAGGCTGCATCCCGTGAATCCGCCGAGATTTTCTGTGCTGAACACAAGCGCAGATCCCGTGAGTGGGAGGCTGGGCACAGAACTGTAGACAGAGGTTGTGGGGAGAAGCAGGGACCAGCAGAACCAGCAGGTCGAGCTGAGCTAAGCACCAGCTGCAGAGGCTGCTCCTAAGGCTCCTTTTAATGCATCACAGGGCTGTTTATCGGGCGTTCCGTGTCAGAGTGGCGTTTCGGATGAGGAACAGGCACCGTGCACGGGTTCTATCACGGGGATGCCGCTGATCCAGCTGAGAGGCGCGACAGCAAGAGGCTGTTCGATTCTCACGTTGGATTTCATGGCTTCTCTCACATGAGTTGTGAGTAACTGTACCATTGGGCTGGCTGAGAGCAGAACTGATGAATGAAGATCGAAACCGCCCGCCTTCTCATATCGAAAACCCATAATCGCGTTCCTGATCCCAGAAAAATTTGCCCTCCGTGCGAGCTGCCGGCTGAGATGTCACCTCTCTGGATTATAACCCTCCCCAACTCGGGTTCTGATTTTCTGCTGAGCTCATGATTAGAATTTGAATTCGGTGATGTGACTGTATGTTTTATTTATGTTTGTTTGTTTGTTTATTATTAACAACTGACCGTCGCGTGAATGTCGTGTGATATTCTTTTTATTGACATGCCTGCTTGACTGTGCCAGAATGTCATGTGACACGATCTCCCCTATTGAGTGCTGACATTTGTGTCAATACTGTAATGCAGAAGGGCGTAGATCTGGGTATGGATGGTAAGGACATGTCACTACCAGTACTGTGGGAATACTGTGTGTGTTTAACGGGGTGGGGGGTTCGGGGCTGATTTGGTCCTTACCGACATTAAAACAAACCCTACGTCCTTGATGGTAGACATCTTCTCTCGAAGAATCTAAGACTGAAAGCGGCTGATTTTGTTCCAGTGGGGCTTGCTGTCAGTTTACATTTATTACAGGGAATTAAATGATTCTGTGAGCATGGAAGCTCGATGTTGTTTGGGTCCTTTGGTCACATGATCGCCAGAACTGATAGGAGGGACTTCTTTGTCTGACCCTCCCTCGCAGCCTACACCCAGCACGTGGAGAACCACGTCAGCCCCCCAGCGTACCTGGGCCAGCCGGTCGTCACCAACACCACCTCCACCACAGGGCGCTGCTCTCCCACCCCCCCCAAGGCCCTTGCTGGAGATGAGGATCTCACACGGTAAGAAAGGCCGCCGCCCTTATCTGCTTTCTGCAGACTCATGGGGGGATTTTAGCCAAAGGGAATATTTCACCTTTCATCCCGCGACCAGAACATTCATATTCCATGACCCATCACGGGACAACAAAGGGGTGCAGTGCGAGGCACTGTGGCTGGACACCCCCAGGTCTGGGGGCTGGGGGCTCGTGTTCTGTCTTTGCTGTGTGTGTGTGTGTCTGTCTGTCTCTGTTTGTCTGTCTGTCTCTCTGTTGGTGGGTGGGTGGGTTATGTAAATCAAATGTGATAAAAAACTTTTTGACATTGTGGGGAGCATTTCTTTATAAAAATCGGTGTGGAGTTTGCACGTTCTCTGCATTCCATGGGGTTCCGCAGGGTACTTGCTCCTTGAATGGTCTTAGTAGGCAATAGCTTGCCTTGTTAGAAGTTCTTGTGTAGCTCCTGCTCCCATACTGCTTACACTCGTACCTGGGCGCTCATTAGAAGCTGAGTCTAGCTGCACTTAAGTCTAATCGTCTCCTTAACGGCATGTGCTGTTTGCAGTGTGCTGTTTGCCTCACTTTTGTCCAAAGTGATTCTACATATGTAAAATGTAAACGGGGACTCCAGTTTCCTCATGTACGCTAAAGCCATATATTTAGGCCAACTGGCGTCTCTAAAGAGCCTATGGCGTGTGGGGGTGGCATGGACCCCTACCTGGGACCCCCCCAGGCCTGATAGATGGATGGATGGATGGATCACCAGTTACTATTTGACACACAATCCCTCGGATTTTCTCTCTTTCTTGTCTTGCTTTTCTTTCATGATGACATTAATGGTAATATTCCTCCACTCTCCCCTGGTGCTATGTTGGTATTTGCTGCCCCCTCCCTTCCCTTTTTCACTCTCCTACCACCCCCGCTGATTACACTCCTCACCCCTATCTCCCAGAATCTCTCTCGCTCTTCTGCAGTTTCAGCTGAAATTGAATAGATAGTCATGCAAGATTTATGGAGCTTAATTAATATGCAGAGGCATAGGCTGTAATTTTACTTTATGGGAGTGCGGCCCGACTGGCGGCTCTGAGACGGCCTCTGCCATTGGCTCGTCGCAGAGCGCCGCTGCCCCAGGGTCTTCTGCTGCGCTTCACAGTGCAGTTGGACTTCACTGCAGACCTGTGAACTTCTAGTGACAGACATCACAACTTTCTGTAGTGACCTTGACCATTGATTGGGTCCTCCAAGCTCAGGGGCAGAGGCCTGAAACTGTTTTGTACAACCCACAACACAATCTTCTAACTCATTATTAAATCTCAACCCCATCTCACCACTGATCAGTAGATTATTGACATTACATCTTTTTTTTTTTTTTTTTTTTTTACTCTTCTCCCTCCTTTCTCTTTCGGTTAAAAATAAAAATGAAATAGCAGTCCCGTTAAAAGCTTGAGCTGAAGAGTGGCCGCAAGTTATATGTGTTCGAGACCCCCTGCTTTAGGGGACTCGGCCTATTAGAATAGCAGAATGTCTTTTAGCATGTGTAATAGTTTCCTGGCACCCTCGCCAGCGTGCTCACATTTCTGGCTGTTTCCATCCCCACCATGTGCTGGGTCCCTGGGCCCTAACCCGGCCGACCACGGTGGTTAATTCGGTCCGACACCCCTCCTGTTCTACTGCTCAGAGCTGGCAGGCCATGCATCCAGACAGAGCTGGAATTAAATGGCTTTATTTTCAAACATCCGAGAGGGTGGGGGGGCAGATGGCAGCAGCCTGGCAAAGGGGGCCATGGGCATGAGCAGAGAGGAAGGGAGGAGAGACGCAACAAGCTCTGGATCCTGTGGTCAGGAACATCTCGTTCATATGAAGAGAAATCTGCTCATTCGTAAATAGAAACCTGGCAACATTTTAAGTGTCAGTTTTAAGCTGGCAGATTGAAATTTAGCCCTTTTGCATCACACGCCAGTAACATTTCTCATAACTAATTCTTCTTGACTGACATTGATAAGAAATGCAATCCATGGAATTATCGATAAAAATTCATCTGAAGCCATCGGCTCACTGCCGTGGCACAGCGAGCAGATGACTGAAAAGGTAGGTGAACGTGTGGATGAGCTGCTGATTGGTTTCCGGACTAATCGGTCCCGTTTATAATGCGCCGTGTTTTTATGTCGCGTCATGCTGACATAAAACAAACACAAACGTTCAGGTGGCGTGAAGATGACACAATGAGCTTTCGTACCCTGGGTTATGTCAAGCTGAGCTTAATGGAGCATTTATAAACTGAGGAAGTCGTCAAGCCGCCAAAGCTGTTTAATATCTCACTCCGCTGTAGCCCTGGTCTGTGCTGCCCTCTACAGGTTGCTGAGGTGCATTACGACTCCATGGCTCAGTCTGATGTTAGGGGTGCGTGCTGAACATGTGCTTTTACTTTGACTTCCTGATACCTTATTGACAAATTATGAGGATATGAAGATTGACAAATTGAGGCTTAAGTTAAAACACAGTGTCTGGACAAACCTTTTAATCATTGAATTTAGCTGTTTCATTCAGATGAATTGCCACAGGTTTATAAAATCAAACACCAACATAGCCACGCAGTCAGGATTACAAACATTTGTGAAAGAATCACTTGTTTCAAAGAGCTAAGTGAATTCAAACATGGAACTGTCATAGGATGCCACCCTTCCAATAAAATCAGATCGTGAATTTTTTTTCCTGCTAGATATTTCACAGTCAACTGTAAGTGGCATTATTGCGAAGGGGGAACATTTAGGAACAACGGAAACTCGGCCACGAAGTGTTAGTCCGTGTAATGTAACTGCGGGAGTCCTGAGGTCCTATAGTGCATAAGAGTCACCAGCCCTCTGAGTCGATTAATAATTACTCCCAAACTGCCTCTTCCATCAACTCCAGCATAAAAACTGTGCACTGGGAGACTCATGGAATGGACCTCCATGGCTGAGCAGCTGCATGCAGACCCAGCAGATAATGGAATGGGGTAGTACTTCAGGAGCTGGTCTAGGCCCATTAGGTCCAGTGAAAGGAACTGAGTGACCAACTCCATATTGATACCTATGGATGGGATGTCATGAAAGTTCCCATAGGCTTAAGGGCAAAGTGCCCCGATACTTTTGTCTATAGAGTGTACATGTGGTTGTTCAGTTGTTATTACACTGTTCTGTCCACTAGGTGGAGTACTTGATCAAGTTTTTTTCCTGTTTTGATGAAGAGAAAAATTTGAAATGGCAGGATATATATTATACTAAGAGTTTAAAAAGAATTATTGTACAAGCGAGCGAATAAAGGAACCAGCTATTGTTGCAGAGGGGGTTAGTTGTAATGTTTTTGCTGTGGTGTGCAGCTGTGGGGTGATATTGGCGGTTGCTTGGCCGTGTGGTGAGCAGCCTTGTGACAGGCGCACACCACCCTCTGATACGCAGGGAGCCCCGGAAGGTGGTGCTGCATCGAGGCTCCACTGGGCTGGGGTTCAACATCGTGGGCGGTGAAGACGGAGAGGGCATCTTCATCTCCTTCATCCTGGCCGGGGGGCCGGCTGACCTGTGTGGGGAGCTGCGGAAAGGGGACCGCATCGTGTCGGTATGAGCAACTACACCCCCCCCCCACCCCCATTGTTACCCGGGTAACAGAGCCCATGATGGACAATATCAAAGCACTGTGTACAATTGTGAGGACACGCACTTTATGAATGAAGATGCATTTTGAAAAGAACCATTTGACCAATGTTTTTTGATAGTGTAGGCAGAATCCATAACCCATTGTAATATTGCCATATGAGTACATTACCTGCGGTGTAACAGTTCTATCTACTGACGATTCTGTTCGATAGATGACCGTTTGATACACTCACAATATATTCCGCAAAATGAATCTGCAATATCTTAGTTCTTATTCCTTTTAGGCATGTATATTTACAAAAAAAAGCTGTTTTTAGATCATTTCTTTTTTTTTTTCCTTGCAGTTTTTTCAGCGCAAAATATAAAAATAAAACCTCAAAGCAACACTGAGATTTCGCCTATGGCACTTTTAATAAGTTGAACCGCTGTGCATTGTTATGCCCCTACAATGTGTATCGTCATGTTTTTGAATCGCGAAATGCCATCATGCCATGGTGAATTGTTACACCCCTGTTACCCATTTGCAGCAAACAGTTGTCATTATTTACAGCCGGAGGTCAAGTAAAGATTTTACGGCTGTTACTTAAATATTCCTTGGTCGGTGATAATGTCGGACTTAAGATGAACTGGAAATCTCAGTCCCTAAGCTGTATTGACCTAGGGTCTCCTGTAATGTTTCTGTGGTCGTGTGACTGTGCAGGTTAACGGGGTGGACCTCCGCAGCGCCACCCACGAGCAGGCCGCAGCAGCGCTGAAGAACGCGGGTCAGACCGTTACCATCGTGGCGCAGTACAGACCCGAGGGTGAGTTCGACTTTGTCTCCGAGGCAAGCGTTGGCTTTTAACCCTGCAGCTCAACTCCCGATCGACGGGAGGCAGCGTTCCATGAAGGCGCGGCGTACTTTGATTTCCTGTCAGTGCCCGGCATTAAGCGATGACACCTACGATGTGCGAGAGCGTGTGAGAGCCGCTCTCCTCAGCTGGAAATAGACACGAAATGCGTCGACCAGGGATGGCACGAGCTGGCCACGTTTCGCATATTTTCTCAGTCCAGATGGCAAGGTGCTTTCTTCACTGAGCATGCTCAGTGTGTGGAGCCTATATGCTGTACAGAGGCAATGAGCTGGGCTAACTCATGCACCGGAGGGCCTCTCTCACTGGCAAGGTTCTGCTTAGGACCCAGTGAGGCTGTCCCTTTACCCCCTCACAGCCAGTAGTGCTGATGTCACTGTAAGCCCCTCCTCGCCGCCTGGCTGGAGTCTCCCTGTGTCTGATTGGCTGCTTCTTGACCATCTTTACCCTGTGTACCCAGTAAATCCTGAAGCATGTGCAGAAGGGGTCCATGTGTATATGTCTGTCAATTCTGCTGTCATAGCAACTATGTGAACAGTAGACCTCAGTATTGGCCTGATAAAACTCAAAGCTAGTAATGTGCGAATGAAGCTTCATGAACCATTTGCTGTATCTTTTGACCCCACTAGATGGTGCTCTTGGTTTGCTTTTGGGCATGCTTTAAGTCCTTTCATAAATGGTGAGCAATATCTAGTAGGGTCAGGAAATAATTCATGAAGCTTCATTTGATCATTACTACTCAGAACTTAAGTGAACCTAAAATGTGCAGATTGCAGAGATCACCGATTTTAGTAGAAGTACCTTTGGTCCGAATTTTGGCCACGCGTCTTTTTATAAGATTCTAGCAGATTTGCCCACCAGCTTCCTTGGATTTTGTCAGGCCCTCTTGCTCCTTCAGGTTGCATGGGGTTTGCAGATGAACGTAAGCTTTCACCTCACCCCTGTAGATTTTTCGTGGAGCTCAAGTCGCAAATGATTGCTGAAACGTACATTTTGTAATAAGCACGGTTGCTGTAAAAGCACTTTGCACCGCACTGGATAGCACTACCGAAGTGGAATATTAGAGTGTTTAGAAACACATGTAAACGTTTTCTCGAAGACAGAAGTGCTTCTTTGGCTTCCTGCTGTGCTGGTTGTGTTCCAGCTGCCAGCCACACCTGTAAGGGTGAAAGGCTCCTAATGTCTCGCGGCTGATTTAGCGGATAAGTAATTGAGAGGCATAGTTCTGTTTCTAATGGAAATGGGGCTGATTTGCCCTGCAGTGCCACCCCTGCTCGGTGAGGACGAGGGTTTTCCTCGTGACTCCGATGGCGCATGGGAACAGTCTGCATGATTTAATGTGACCCTATAAATATAGACACAATCCCACGCGGGACACCCTGCCCTGTCTTTTCGGTTGTAGCTCCGTCAGCCAACCTTTCCCGCTTACGGACGAACTGCTCGCGCGTTTGACCGAAATAGCAAGCGATGAAAATAAGTTACTTACGTGCAGCGTGCCAAACCTGCAGCTTTTAGCTATCTCGCTCTTTCGTAACCCTAATCTGTAGCCTAACCGGACGCACACCCCTGTGTGGTTCTGATTGACACTAGCAGAGGTTCACGGACCCACCCCAAGCACTTGGCCATAAAGACGTACGATGTGTCCTGCGAAACTTTGAATTTCAATCTGGTCCCTGGCTAGCAGTATGCGGTACGATACTTTCTATCGATGCCAGGTGACACAGCATACACCCAAGCATGCTTACAGTAGCGATCGTGAGCGTGAACATCACATAGTGTCTGACGACATTTTTTTTCTGTTTTAGCCCCGTTATGGGCCATTATGCCTACTAAATGCCCAAGTGTGTTGCATTTACGATATTTTCAGCTGATGATGGGTTCATCAGAATGTAACCCCATTGGAAGTCGTGGAGCGTCTGTTATTAATGTATGCAACATTCAACGCAATCCTTTCACTTGCCTGTAGGTGTCGCTGTTAGAAAAACAACTGGCATTTCAGCTACGTGTTGATCTGTTTAATATTTTCTTTTTTTGTATGTTGGTAAATATGACCTAGAGATCTGTTTCTGTGCTCGGGAGGGCACCGTTTATTATGTTACTACCTTATTATTAATGTTTCAGTGCATCGCCTTTTAAACCATGTGAAAGGCTGGAAAAGCTTTGCAGCCTGCATCGTAATGTTGCGTGACAACATGACATCTCTCGACTCATTTCAGGCTGGTGGCGAGTCAAGTTTTTTTTTTTTTTTTGATAGTGAAGAATAGTTAACAATAAGATATGTTAATATTGTGCTCCCTGCTCAGCCCCAACTCCATCCCCACCGTCCCTGACTGTTGTGTAATGAGTGCCGCTTACCATATATGGCCCTCCTTCACTTGAGGAAGTGATGTAAGGGCAGGTCCGGGCCTGTGATGGGAGCACAGATGCACGGCACTATGGGAGCGGCTCCGCCATCTGTGACTGCTGGGCTGACCTTGTGCTCTCCGCGGACGCTCCGTCGTGCTCGCTAGTTTTGCCAGCTAAGCTTCACCGGGGAAATCGCTGCTAGCCGTTAGCTTCGATGGCACATTCGGAAAGGGACACGTTAAAGTATCTCTCGGCAGCAGGTGACACTGCGGTTACCAGCTCTCGTCTGCCTGAAGGCAGTGGTTTGACTTTGAGGGGCCATTCTGTCGTACTGTTAAACAAGGCAGTGAAGTTGGATGAATTATAATGCAAGTTTAGGGCTGCACGACATCTCGATTATATGCCGCACGCGCAGTAATCACCCGGGCTTCAGATGATGGGTGTAAACATTTGTCCAGGCACCAGGTTTTCGGTCCTATACGGACATTTTCTTACCCCCACAATTTGTTAAGCAAATTAATAGCGTGCATAAAACATCAATGAGAAGCGTATTCTCGTGCGCAAAAGTTAGTAATCTCTATGAATTCGGCCATGTCTTCATGTTTAATGAACATGTCTGACTTTGAACTGCAAAAAGTACCGTCACACCACCATCATCTTTTAACCTTCTTTATCCACCATATCGCATTTTTCAAAAGATATCGTGTCTGCTGATCGGTCCCTTTATTCACTGCCACTCTAGTGCTTATTGCTTCCATGATACCAAAACAGTAGTAGCATGTGGCGCGCTCTGCTAACCGAATGTAATAAGCATAAGAATACGCCAAATTTATACGGATCGGTAACTTTTGGGCGTTACAGTACAACTCTCAGTAATATTTACGTGCATTACTAATCTGCTTACCTGTTGTAGGCGTAAGTAAGCATCCTTATAGTACTGAAAAGCCGGCATCCAAACACACGTTTACTCCCGTCATCTAAAACCCTGGTGAGATTATTCTGCATGTGCCATATAATTGCGATTATATCATGATGCGATATCAAGCAGCCCTAATTGTACGTCCATTTAGATCAGTATATGAAATATTACAAATATTTGAGGGGCAACATTTGCCCCCACTGTTTAAAAAATTTGGGTATTTCCTAAACTTTGGAAGCACTTTTTAAAAATGCATGCATTTGTTATTTTTTGCATGCAGTTAGTTTTTGATGTTAAATAAGCCTAAATTAAAATACGTATAGTACTGACCAGACAGTACTACTGTCTTTTTTTAAACTTCCGCTTAGAAACTGTAGAACTGAAGGTCTATAAAAAATATTTGGGAAAATAAATAGTGTTTTACAGCTGTAAATGCAAACTGTTTACTTCACCAGAGTAAAACAAATGTTGCAGACTTTGATTAACCTATGAGTTTGGCAGTGTTATAAAACTAAATGAAACAAGTACTGGTTATCCTTTACCTCTATCGACTATCCCGTGTGATGCTTACTGAACGGTTTGATATTCAGCTGTGAATTCTGGGAGTCTGTGCAACATGACGACAGAAGCTCTCACGTTGTTTACCTCCAGGAAGGAATACTGTTAGTTTAACACATGATGTACCGATATAAACGGTCTTGTTATTCTACGTCTTGTTTCGAAAACGTTTTGATATGCTGTGAAAATTCAGTATTCTGCTCTAGGCGACTGTAAACGTTGTCGATGGGTGTGTGGGGAGATAATGGATACGTGGACGCTGCATAGCCACACCCCTCGCAAAGGTCAGCTTATTAATTTTTGGATGTATGTCTTTATTAAAAAATCAATACCTGCCAGAAGCCAATTTTAACAGCATTACATAGTAGTATGTAGTTACAGCTGCATGTTACAAAAAGTTATGTACCTCTGTAGTGTGAACAATAGTGCTTTTTCAGTGTTAAAGATGGAAATTAAATGAATAGAAATAAAACGATGGTTTAATGTAAGGTTAGGGTATGGGTTTTACTGGTAACAAACATTTTTGCCCCTAAATCACAGCTTTTAGGGGCATTCTGAGATTTCTTGGGGCATTTTTGCCTTTTGCCCCTGTTAATTTCCGAGGTTGCTGTAAAAACACTCAAATGTGGGTCCAAAACCCAGACCATGTGTCCTTGTGTCTTAACTGGTTTTTCTGCAGTAGTAGCCCAAACGCAGGCCCTGGCGCAGGTCACTGGCGCTGGTCACTGGTGCTGGTCACTGGCACTGGTCACTAGTGCTGGTCACTGGCACTGGTCACTGGCACTGGTCACTGGTGCTGGTCACTGGCACTGGTCAGTCTCGGTACCTCGGTTTCTGTGACTCACGCTTAGTGTAAGCCCAATGGCGACAGATGTAAACCCCCCTTGCCCCCCCTGGTCAATGGCAGCAGATATGGCCTGGACAACTTGTGCTTGACCCCCCCCCCGCTCCATTATGCATGGGGGAGAAATGAGTCTTCATGCGGTTATTTACACGGCTCTGAATTTAAACCAGTATCCGGGCCTGGTGCAGGCCCCCGGTGCTGAGGGGGTGCGACAATGCGATTAAATCGGGCTTAAGGGTTTAAGGAGAATGTGTCGGAGGAGCGGTACCGGGGTGGGGGGGGCCCGGGTTTGGGCAGGCAAATGGGAAAGCAAGGCGCGTGAATCCGTCACCTGCATAAGCACCACGAGCTTCCTGTTTGGAGGGGGGGGCACACGCCGAGACTTTGATCAGAAAAGTGTGAGCTGTCAACGCTAAAACGGAGAGGTGGCAGGGTCTGGGTTTTGTATCCCAGCCCCCCAATGCCATCGCCGTGACAGCCTGGGGACTGGCCATTAGCACTGCACCCAGTGGGATATGTGAGCGGGTGCATGCTAACTTCCTGCGGCTAACGCTAACGGCGCGGCATGTCGTCACCCCGTCGGCAACCTCGTGAGAGGCATCGCGTGTGAATTGGGCGCAGATGAGACAGATGGGCCTTTCTTTCTAAATATGGAGCCGTCATGTGACTGCGATGAATCGCGGTGCAGTGACACCAGGCCCGGAACGGAGCCCGAGTCACGCGGATCCTGTCAGCTTTGAAGTTTGGACTCCGGGGAGGTGCTGAACGCAGATTTACAGACCTTCCGGTGGTGCTGTGGACAGCCCTACCCCCGCGCCCCAGGGGAGGAAATCCGTAAGAGCATCAGCGCAAATGCGGCCGCTCGCTCGCTCGGAGTGGGGCGTCTCCGACATTTCCAGCGCTCGATGCTGACATTTGGGACTGGACGTGCTCTCAGCACCCGGCCCCTGCTTGATCCTGCCGCTGACCTTGGGAGACAATGGCACTGTCTTATCCTTTGCGGAGTAGTACGGATTGTTCCAGAGTGAGGAGTGCAGCCCACCTCTATGCAGAACAGGGTCGCACGCCCCGTGTTTGTTTATGTGCTTAATTGTTTTTTTTTATTTTTTGCTCTGGAAATGGGTCCTAACCTACCGCGCCGGTGTCTGATCTCTGCCGCGCCAGGTCTGTGCAGCAGACAGGCCTTATTTGTGAATTAGTGGCTCAGCTCCCCTCACACTCCCCCCCGACCCCCCTGCTCTGACTCCTCGCACCTGGCCCCCGCCGCTTTCTCATTTTAGCTGTATTACACCCCCAGTAGGGTGCAATTTACCCTGGTGCTGGAATCCTTCACAATATGATAAAGATGCTCCCAAAATGGGACCCCCCCCCCCCCAAATCATCAGGATTATTATTGTAAATATTTCACTTCATGTCTCACTGGACCCTTATCTGTGAAAGAGTGGTGATGTTTAGCTACCATCTGACATGCGCTGCCGACATCAGCCGAGTAGTTAAATATTGTGGCTGCTTTGTAGCTCATAACTGTTTGACCAGTGGTACATGCCCCTCCACCCCCAGTGAGCCAAGAGTACATATTTAAGCTGAAGCTGCGGTTCACACCCTGGGAGAGTTATGCTGCAGCTGGAGTGTGTTTTTCTAGTGTTGAGGTTCCCGTTGTATTTTTTTAACGTAAGCAGTATTTAAGGGACTTTCACGGGCCATCGCAGGCTGAGTGCTGCGCAGAAAGCCCCCCCCTTGGCAGCTTACCGAGGGACTAGCATGCGTGATCGGGGGTGTTTCTCTCCCCATTCCCCCCCCCCGTCCCCTTCAGGGCACCGGGGCCGCTCTCGCCTCACTGGGTGCCTCTTCACCCCACGTCCCGAAATGTGCAAGAACACCGCTTTGTCGCCCCCCCTAGGGGAGCTACCCAGATAGCAAACGGAGCGTGCTGAACACGCGCAGACGCGCGCAGACACACGCAGACGCGCGCACACTCTGCCCCAGGCCCTGTGGCTGCAGCACTGTGGTTTCCTGGTGCTCTTATGGGACACAGCGTGAAGCCTGCAGCCCTGTTGACTGAATTATTATTTAATCATTGGCACTTTAATTAAACCGGAATGAGAAACAACGCAAGAGCCGGCATCCGGTAAACGTCCCTTGTCCTGATCGCTTACTGCGGCGCCTGCTGCCGGAGTCCGTCCATGGCCTCCCCCATCTCTGCGCCGGTCAGGGCTCGGGTCCCGACCCGCCATCATCCACGCCGCAATCGGCTCCTGGTGGATTTTCGGGGATTCGGTGCCTGTTCTCTTCCTGCGTGTCTTCGAACCGCAGCAGGGAATCGCTGCTGGCGGACGGGCTGAGCGTCGGTGTCCGTCAGCAGCTGGTGACCGACACGTTGCCCCCGGCGATGCTCCGTGACCTTTTCCCGCCTCCATCGGTACCCATTAGAGTGCTGCGTGAAGCAGGATTTCCGCTACTTATTATTCATGTTTTTTTTTCTCTTTTCTTTTTTAACATCCACTTCTGTGTAACGGAATATGCCGGAAAAGGTTCTGTGCTTTTTGGGACCCCCCACCCCCGCATCCCACCCCCTGTCTTTAGATGGTCTCTGCTCCTACTGAGAATGTTGTTCAGCACAGAGCGCATGATGGCTGACGGGCAGGATGGGGGGGGGGCGCGCTTGGGGCTCACCGGTTGCTCTCCTCCTGCGTTCCCCCGGGCCCAACCTCGCTCTCTCATGAGCCGCCGGAGAGCGCCAAGCTCTAAATGCTAATGAAAGCAGCGCCCAGCCCCCTCCCCAAGTTAAGATCTTCAGAAGACGTGCGAGTTCACCCCGGGCGTGCAGGTCGACGGTGCCAGTTAAGCTCCTCGGTCGGTTAATTAAGTGAGCGAGGATGAGCGTCAGGCGTAGGACAGGAGGAACCGATATGAAATGGATATCGGCTGTAACACAACACCGGGGCTATAGTTGAGCACTGCTTGTCCTTTTTCCTGCCATTTGCGTGTGTCTGTGTGTGGGAGGGGGGGAGAGTGAGGGGGAGAGAGAGAGAGATAGAGCACGTGTGTATGTGTTTTTTTTTTTTTGGTACTGTTGGACGGAGTATAAGTGTGCTGTCCTGGAGCGTGTTGCCTTGAATAGAGGTTGCTGTTGGGGGGGGGGGTGTTGTAGAGGGCGGGCTCTCCACGGTGAGGTCCCCTCAGCGTCTGTCTGTCGCACGGCTCTTCTGGAGGTGCTCGGGGATAAGCAGGGCGCGCCAGGCAGCATCAGGGCACGTCACGCGACTGAGGTGCGGGGCGCTTACACGCGCACGGCAAACACACGCACACGCGGAGTGCGGCAGAGCGGTCCGACGGAGTGCAGTCAGTGCGTCCTAACAGGAGCCCTGTGAGTACGGAGCGCCGTTCAGAGGGACGGAGGGGGGGGGGGGGAAAAAATGGGCAG